>JASAND010021573.1:0-77745 GCA_030248195.1 Trissonchulus latispiculum
CACAATAGAGTTTGGTAATAGGTTAATAACTTGCTAGTCAGTTAGTCAAGAAAGGAAAGGAAGAGGAATATAGTAGAGTTGAGTTTAGCTATCAGAACCTTGTCCCTAACAACAATTACTAATCTGGGTAATTCAGATACTGGGAACTCTGGCAAACCACTGTTGTTTGTCTAATTGTTTATACAGCCTATAGTTTGTGATTCGTAACTTGTCTTATCCCCTGTACGCATTGTAATAATCCTGTTCATTGTTTACCTTCACTATTATCGTTGTTAATATCATTATAGCTATCCTTAATAAATTGTTGTGTCCTAATACTGAGTCCACCTACTAGGACATAAGGATCAGATCAAGATTTGGATTCATAGCCCCTGCACAAGTAAGTGTTTAAATTGAACCCTTGGTCCCGACAAAGACATCACTATCATCATTATAGAATCTTGATTTGGTAATCAAGATTCTTAATCAGTGTTCTTTGATACAGACCTGATTTCATCCTCATCCCGAAGCAGCAAGTGTCGACCCCGCTTGCTATTGATAAGCCCTACCCTCTTCAAACGAAACCCCCCTCCGAACCCACGCCGGGTGTCGGGAAGGGTTTTTTTTTTTCTGGCCAACTTCCCTTCCAGGGGTTCTAGTGTTAAAAACCAGTTAGTACCGGCTGGAGTCTGACAACCGAACAAGGAAGTGTTGTCTAATCTGCATATGCTAAGACGTCAGTCCTAATTTGCATATTTCATCTTTCGATGTCTATTGTGAATGTTTAGTGCAGTCGTTGGAGTGGTTGCTTTTTTGTGAAACGGTCGGGTCTATTTATATTTCTTATTTAATAAATTCTTTGTTACGCCACCTATTGCCTTCCAGTCGGTTAGTGGATTGATGCCTCAACGATGGTAACGGCGGTCAGCGGTAGCGGTTAGTTTTGTAGTTTAGGCCCGGTCTACCTGCAGTCGCTTAGCCTTCAAATCCCTTTCTTAGGTCCAGACAGCTAAGCCTAGGGATTAACAAATGGCGACCGTCGACAGTTCGACTCTGTCTGGTTAGCCATCACGTTTTTTTTCTTTTCTTCTTTTTCATGAAATTTATGGGATGGTATTTGACTATGCAATTGAGTTGAGCGGTGAAGGGTTCACTTTTTGGTGAACACGACACCACCCAAAATTTAGGTTAGGTAAATTAATAAATTAAATTAATTATTTATTTAGCAGCAAAATCTACCTGGCTAACTCCCAGGGCTGCTTTAAAAGCCATTTATTTAAATAATAATTATACTTTAGTATATTAATTATATTATATTTAATTATGAATTAATTTGTGCATTTTTTTAGGTTCCTTTTTTTTCTTCTGCTCCAATCTTTTTTTCTTCATTCTAAATTTTTCTTTTATGCGCTGTTTTGAATGAAATTTAACTTTAACTTTTCAATTTTTTTCACCTTTTGTGTATGACTTTTCAAGCGTGCGAAATATATAGGCAACCATCAGTCTAAACAACATTGATGAGCCATCGCGCAAATTTATTTTATTAAGACGCAGGACTACGCGCTCAATTATTCCCTGTAGCAACTTGACCTCAGCATCGAGACATGGCGAACATCAAATCGTATCTTGCGCTTTTTAAAAGTTTGAGTCCCTACAATGGTAGAGAAACTTCGGTAACACCAGAAGAATGGATCACTAGTTTTGAGGCAATTGTCCAAGCTAATTCTATCCCAGATGTTAATAAGCGAGCTCTTCTTTTTGCAAAACTTGGGGAAGCTGTCCTTCATAGAATTTCTTCACTCGGACTCCCAAAAACCTACGAAGAAATGGTTAAACGTTTGAAGACTCTTTACGAACCTGTGATAAGGACAGCGGCAGAACATTCTCGGAGTTTTTACGTTCGTGTTCAGAAGGAAAATGAAAAGGTGCAGGATTTTGCCGCTGACCTGGAAATCATGGCTAGAAAAGCTTTTCCAAATGATTCTGATAATTTGAGGGCTATAAATATTTTTGAGCAACTACGAAAAGGTCTGCGCCCTGAACTGAAAAAGCTGAGTGTGCCTCTCTTAATTGACTTGGAAAGTTGGGGACAAACTTTGGAGAAACTGCACAAAACTGTGATCCAGCTTTCAAGGTTGGAGAAGGAACAGGAGTCGGATTTGTCAACCTCCCCTTCCACTTCTAAAACTGAATTTAAACCTGAAAGCTAAAGTCAGCAGCATCTCTACCACTGTAGATTCTGATTTGAATGAAAAGCTGACCCAGCTCGAAGCGCAAATTTTGGACATGAAATCTAGGAATGCGCAGTTACATCTTACATTGGAAGCTATCAAGTCTGGCAAGGCGGAAATTCAAAATCAGGAATCGGAGCCTTCTACTTCTGCGAAAGTCCCTCTTGTAGCATCAGCTCAAGCTATTCCAGTGCGGCAGCAAAGCTCACACTTAGAATTCCAACCTTCTCAGCGCGATCTCAAAAACGTTACGTGTTATTGCTGTGGCAATTTAGGCCATTTAGCATCAACCTGTGCTATGCGTTATCCAAATGGAAATTCAAACTTTTGGCGCGGTCGCAAGCGCAAAACTTATTTTAACGACTATCAGAATCAAAGTTGGAACAGCGACGAAAATAACTGTTCACTTGACAACGATCAGCAACGCGGCGCTCCAGCAAATGTTCTTCTAGATCCTTCAGGCAAGCCTTTCCAACTTATGTCCTATGAGCAGTACCAACAGGCGCAACCTCAAACTTCTTTCATTGGACCTTTGAAACCAGCTGTTTTGAATTTTTCGGACTGTGAGAGGCGAGAACTTTCGCAACAACAAGGTGCACAATTTCCGTCTCCACCTGAAGCAAATTCTATCTTAATCTCTACTACAGTTGCGAACTCTAATCCAAACGTTTGCTCAGTCCTTGCTAATTCAAATAACATCTTGGAAAGTTTGATGAAGTCCTATCCAAATCAGAAGTCAATTTCTTCAGATCAAATTTGTTCCGTCTTTTGCTCTTACGCTGGAGTGGTAAAGTCAAACTTACCTAAGAATCATCAATTTGGACGAACAAATTTGCCAAATTATCAAAATTCTTCGAATACGTATGTACGTACAAATACGGTTTGCTCTATTCAACCAAGTTCCAATGGTTTTTCAGCTCCACGTTCTAATACGCATGTAAGTACAAGTCCCTCCACTAATGTTTCTTTTTCAACCGACGGTTTTTCTGGAAATTCAGTGCCAAATCAATTTCCGGTAACGGAACGTGTTCTTTTTATCCCAGACCAGCAACGATGGGTAAAGTTGGTACCGGTAGATCGGCATAAGGTCGACATGCGCAATGCACTTTTTCTGCGACCAATTCAGCAAAATTTAATGGTACCTCATCAAGCAAATTTTCAGCGCGGAACTTCGCATTCTGGTCAAACTTTTCGGAATTCACGTTTCCAAAATCAGAATGGCGGCTTTAGGCCTGCGAATTTTCAGCATCCTAGATTTTTGCTTCCAAACTTTCGGTATAATTTTCCATTTCAAAGGCACCAGCCTAGATGTTTCAACGCGCCGACAAATTTTTATCATAGGGGAACTGCTTCAAGAATGACGTCTTCGAACAGGCGCAGTTGCGAAAGCCAAGCGTTTTCTTTTGGACCTCGCGTGGTTTTCGCATCTGCAAATGCCTCATCAACTAGAATAGGGACATGCACATCAAGTTCACCTAATCAAGGAGTGCCTTCAGGAGCGAACTTTTTGGCTCGCCTCTCGGAGAACACTCAGCATAACGGTGATACTAGTCCACAAGAAAAGACGGGTGCCTCTGTCTCCCATAGTGAAAAATACGCGCCAGTTCAATTCATAAATCAGTATACATCCTTAGATGATAACTTGGATAGATTGCAAAGGCTTAGAACAATTGAAGAGGCATCCACCCAAGCAAAGGCAAAAGAAACATCTCCGAAAATCCAGAAAACTGAGGAAGAACTCAGTAAACCCAAGGGAGAAAAGCCGTCAAAGGGTAAACGGGTACGTACGAAACATGAGAAGACAAAGAAAAGGATCAAGTCTAAGGTATTGGACCCAGATTTTCCGGACAAATTTCTTTTTGAGGATGTTTTACTTTCATACTCTGATGCGACATCAAGCGAAGAAAGTTTCGAGGAAAGTTCTGATTCTGATTCTAATTCGTCAAGTCGGGAACAAAAGGTTTCCTACTCTCAGCCACAAAAGGCACCAAAAACTGAGCCTATTTTTAATAATCGGAACTATTTAATGGCTTTTGCTCAGGAAGATAAATATTTTGTTGGAGCTCAAGCAAAAATTCCGCCTATTCATTCGCCAGTGGTTGTAGTGTCTGTCTCTGGTTTGAATACGTTAGCTTTACTAGATACTGGTGCGAATATCTCGGTTATTTCGAAAAGCTTTGTAGAGCATTTACAAAAGAAGTCACCAGAGGCACTCACGCCCGGAGAGCGACGTTTTGCTTCAGCTACCGCAGCTAATGGTACTCCGATAGATTTTTCTGGATCAGTCAAATTGAATTTGTCTTTTCAAGGATATATTTGGCCTCACGAATTCCTTATCAGTGAACATTGCCCATACGATGTTTTACTTGGTTCTGACTTTCTTTCAACCTATAATTGGTCAATGTTGTTGGGAAGACATTCAATCTATCATCCTCTTTTTAAAGAAGTACCTCTTTTAGGTGCACCTCAGTTGGATAGCATTTTACAAGTTCTTGGAAAAGAAACTCCAAAAGTCTCGAATATTTTTCTTAGAGTTGGAGTTAGTGTGCAACCTAATTCGGAAACATGGGTTCCAATATCTTGCGAATCAAATGAACAAAATCCAAATACCGAGGATAATGACGAAATTCTTTCTCTCATACGTACTTATGCATCCAAAGTACAACCCAAGACAGCTCCTTGGCCTTCACGTTTTCAAGATCCACCAAAAATGGTACGAAATTCTATGAAAATTGTTGAAAAGTATAATTGCTATGTGGTTCCTGGTATTGTTTCTAGTGAAAATCAATCTCAATACGTTCGAGTGTGGAATCTTGGTCCTGAAGCTTTGGATCTACGGCCAGGAATGCTATTAGCGTATGCTGACGATTTAGTTTCTGTGAAAAATCCTAAAGGCAAGGAAGCTTTTCTGCATATGGGCGATAACTGGTTTGAGCAGGAGTACGTATGCGAGTCAGATCTTCTTACGGGAGAAAACCCACAAGTCAATTCGGCTATTCATAGTTCAAATATTAGGGAAACGATACAAGAACAGCAACAACAACCTAAAGAGGAAAAGCCGTTAACCAAGGAAGAACAGTACGAACAATTTCTGAAAGAAGCTCAGGTAGATAAATTTGAATGTTCAGAAAACTCTAAGGAACGGTTCAAGAAGCTTTTACGTAAGTACGTACATGTTTTTGCTACGCCTACTAACTTAGGAAAATGTACAACTGGACAACATCTGATTGACACTGGTATGGGTGGACCAGTAACGGCCAAGGCCTACAGAGTGAATCCTAATGAAAGACTACAAATTGAGGAACACATTCGGAAGATGTTGGATCAAGGTATTTGCTCTCCATCGAACAGCCAATGGTCATCTCCATGTATGTTGGTAGGTAAGAAGGATGGAACGACAAGGTTTGTCATCGATTACAGGAATCTGAACAAGATAACTAGGAAAGACCGATATCCACTACCTAAGATAGATGAAATTCTAGATATGTTCAGCAAAGGAAAATTTTTCTCCACCTTAGATCTTAATAGTGGCTACTGGCAGATAGAAATGTTTCCACCTCACAAAGAGAAAACTGCATTTATTTCACATATGGGACTTTTTCATTTCAATGTCATGCCTTTTGGATTAACGAATGCTCCAGCCACTTTCCAACGCATAATGGAGCGTATTTTTACTGAACTTCCAGTTTACATCGATGATCTACTGATCCCTTCAAACGATGAGGATCACCATTTGAAAATGTTGGAAGTCGTTTTTCAAAAATTGACTGACCATGGTCTTCGATTGAAAATGAAAAAGTGTGTCTTCTTTCGCAAACGAGTTGAATATCTTGGACACTTTATTTCAGAGAAAGGCATTGAAACTGACTCTCGTAAAGTAAGTGCAGTTCAAAATTTTCCTGTACCTAGAACAGTCAAGCAGCTACGTGGATTTTTAGGTATGGCAGGTTACTATAGGCGATTCATTCAAAATTTTAGTACTATAGCCGGACCTTTGAATAATCTATTGAAGAAACAAGAATGTTTTCATTGGACTGATGAATGCCAAACAGCGTTTGATAGTTTGAAAACTGCGTTAACTCAGGCACCTGTGTTGGCATACCCAAATTGGGATAATCCATTTTTGTTAACAACTGATGCTAGTATTCAAGGTCTCGGTGCGGTACTAGAGCAAGAACAAGAAGGTGAATCAAGACCAAAACCAATCGCTTATGCAAGTAAATCTTTAGTAGGTGCAGAAAAGAAGTACGAAATATACGAACTAGAAGGATTAGCTGTAGTCTGGGCATGTAAACATTTCCAACATTATTTAAGACATCGCCAATTCACCCTATATACTGACAACGAAGCTCTCAAGTACATCTTTACTTGCCCAAAGCGTCAAGGCAACAGTAGGTTAGCTAAGTGGCATATAGCATTGCAAGAGTACAAATTTACTGCATTACATCGGAAAGGGGTTGATAATCCAGTAGCAGATGCTCTTTCGCGTAATCCAAAGTCCAAGGACAACTTTTTGGCTGACATTGCGACGGCGGATTCACGATTGCAGCAAGTAGGTACACGAAATAACAAAACAGAAACAACATCTGAAAACGAAGAAGAGTTTGATGTAACTGAGGACATGTATCCACCTGTATTCGCTATTGAAAAGTTTTCTGATGAAAGTTGGAGTCAAGCTTTAGATGAAGATAATGAATTTGGTCCTTTAAAAGACTACATGGAAACTGGTCGTTTAACTACCGACGAAAAAGTTTGGCGTTTAATTCGTTTTGAATCGGATTTTGTTCTGGAAAATGGTATTTTGTATAGACATCACATTGACTCGTGTGGACGAAGGAGACTAGCGTTACCTCGACAAGTGTGCGTCCCACAAAAGTTTCGAAACTATATCTTACATCAATACCATAGTGCAATGGATACTGGTGGACACCAAGGAGTACCTCAAACTCTTTATAAGATAGCTACTAAGTACTATTGGCCAACGTTAACTAGAGATGTAACAGCATACGTACGTAACTGTATTGTTTGTGCGAAGTTTACTATTGGACCGAAACAACCGCAAGCTCCTATGAAACCTTATCCACCTGTGACTAGGCCATTTGAACGGATTTACCTAGATGTTTGTCATTTTCCAACTAGTAAGAAGCAAAAGGTCTGTGTTCTTGTTTTGATAGATCAGTTAACACGTTGGGCAGAAGCGTGGCCTCTTAGAAATGAAAAATCTGAAACGTTAATACGTACGCTTTTGTACGAATTTATTTTACGTTATGGCGTACCTAATGAAATAGTTACGGATCAAGGCCCAAACTTTCAGTCAGAAGTAACATCGACATTCTTTAAGCTACTAGGTACAAAGAAGCTACGTACGACAGCTTATCACCCTCAGTCTAACGGACTTGTAGAAAGGGTAAATGGTACTATACGTGAAATAGTTAAGAAATACATAGATACGTCACAGAAAGACTGGGATATCAAACTGGCTTTTGCAATGCATGCGTATCGAACATCTTTTCATTCTACCATTCAAGATACACCATATTTCCTACTTTTTGGTCGTGACTGTCAAGTTCCGGAAGATTTGCTATTTGAAAAGTTGGATAAGCCGGTAACTTCTTTAAATGCTTATAAAACATCAGCTATGCGGGAGTTAACGGAAAACTGGCGTTTGACTTCGCAAATTATTAAGGACAAAACTGACTTGGTTAAGCAAAGATACGATAAGAATGTTCGTATGAAGCATTTTGACGTAGGACAGCTTGTAATGCGAAACATATCTCAAGTACCAGTACCGCAAGGACATATGGCAAAGTTAGCTCCAAAATACGATGGTCCTTACCGCATAATTGAAAAGATTTCAGAACAAAATGTTCGTTTACGGTGTTTACAAACTGGGAAGGTAAGTAACCCAATTCACGTCAATCGACTCAAGAAACTACCAGATGTGCATCCTCAATTTACCGATGATACAGCTGAACAATTTGATGACTTATTCCAAGATACGCCTAAGGAAACGGCTACGGAAAATCGGGAGAACCATAACAATGATTCTAGTAGCAATACTGAAGGATTAGAAAATACTGCAAACGGAGTCGAACAAGGGCAAAATACCATTGAAGAAACAAATCAAGATGAAACTGCATCCAATGTTAGTCAAGAAATGGCAATAATCATCAAGCAGTTTAATAACACTACTGCACCAGCACCGTATGCACCAGTTAGTAGGTCATTTATTCCATCTTTACTGCGTCCTATACCAAACTTATTTCGTTTTGTCAACACTATGTCTTTTCAATTGTAGTCATTAATTTGTCTAGGCCTTAAATTATTTTGCACAATTTAAACGTTGCACTTGATTTCTATTCTAATTTACGGCAGTTAACCTTTTCATGGTTTTGTCTTTCCCTATATCCAGGTCCAACAAGCTTGGTTGAGATGATGATGGTTAGACAAAACCGTGGAGATCTATTTGGAGGATCCAGCCTTCTCTGGTGTTCATGGCAGCGTTACGCCACTTTGCAGAGATCATGGAAGCAACGACATGAGTTTCAAAGACCTGCGGAAGGGTACTCTGTACCATATAGGTATCTGTAAGATTCAAACAGGTTAAAGGTTTGTTTTGATTTTCAACTGCCATTTAAATTACGTTTGTGCCAATTCAGAGTATTGTGTTAGACTATCCATACCAGAGTCACGGTTCTCAAAGGTTTTTAATTGGTAGTTATCAATAGCCTGGTCGTATCGCCATGTGTACATCTAAATCTGCTTCGAAGTAGTCTGCAGAAGGCAATCGTGCTGTCAACTTTGGGTTTCTTTGAATTTTCTTGTTTTGGACTTCCTAATATCAAACTATATTGTATTCTTTTATGCCTTCAGGTGTTTTCACTTGTTCATTGGTTCTCATTGGGTAGCAGAACATTTGAACTAGTTCCTTACTTTCTTGGACTCAACGAATATCCATTGGAGCGAGCACAGAGCAAGGGTTGGATACGATCAATGGTTCTACTGGAGCATCGTCAGTCTGTACTGGTTCTATCATTCTTTATTCATAGCGATATCGAACGGTATATGTCTTACATTCCTACCTACGTTGGTGAGTTATCTTTCTGGATAACCTACACAACAGGGACATTGGTTGTGCTGAGTGCGAACTTTTTGGCTCGCTTTCTAGTACATACCATGTCCCATCCACTCCAAATGCAAATTCTGACCAAACCAGTAGTGTGAAAATTGAAACGAAACATTGAAACGTCTGTTTGCTTACAGTAATTCTATTCTCACGAATTCAATTTTTGTTGTAGTTTAAACTCGTAGCATTTAATTCTTGTAGTTTGGTATGCGGAAAGGAAGCTTTTATTAGTAGTAATGACACGAGGCTCGTTGTTTGTTGCGTTTTGAATTAAAAGCCTCATAATACGATTACGAAGCAGTGATTTACATATATACTTGCGTAGTTTTGCTAATAATTGAACGAATTCGGAGTTTGAAGTAGTTTTTTTTGCAGTGGCATAGTAACTTTATGCGGTGTATGCTTAATTCGTTGTGTTTGTTTTTCTGTTGCAGGACTTCTTGCCGTTTTTTTGTATGTATAGTCAGTAATTATAGTAATAACATTGTACAGTTAATAATTGCATTGGTAGTTGTTGTACAGATTTTTGTGTTATCTATGCTTATCGGAATATACCTAAAAAGCAACATTTCGCGAAAAACTCAAAAATACTTTAGTTCATATATATACTAACTTTGTTGTTTGTGATTTTCATTCAATGATTGTGTTGTATATGTTAGTATGCCTATGATTTTTTGTTGTTCGGAGCTTACAAAGGGTTCATATATGTGTAGCTTGTAATCTTGAGTGATCTATCTCTAGTTTAGCCTCAAACGAATTATTTTTATTTTTCTCTAATTTCGAAAATTTCTTAGGCGATAACTGTGAGTCGTATTTATTTTGCACTGATTGGGGCTCTGTGTAGCCTGTATTTCTAACTGTGAAGATCGCAGTTTCCGCCTATGGGACTCGATTTTCTCTCTGGCCTATTACTACGGATACAACGACTCCATATGATGGCAACTTCAGCCTTCTCAGCTCCGATCCTGTTTCGAGTTCATACGGTTTTGAACTCCTCCCGAAAGTTACTCTGAAGACCATCACAACCAAATATGATTTTAAATTATAACGACAACTATCTGAAGACAGCGTATCATAATAGAAGTTTGAACTTTCAATCATTTTGTGTACATACTTTGTGTACTACGCAAATTAACTAGTTTGTATAATCTGTTGTCTTGTTATTCTTCTACCTATTCGCTAGCGTTTTGTACTTATATTTGCCGGCTTTGTATTATTTGCTTCTTGTTTTTTGTGAGAGCTCTGTGATTTGTATTGTAATTGTGATTTGTTTTGTAAATATGTGGTACTTTTGTTAGCTATGTAATCATATCTTGCGTTTGTATATTTGTTTCGTCTAGTGCTGTATTCCGTTCCCCAGATTCATTTCCCCTGTGTGTATACGTATGTGTTGTATTGGTTTTCCTTGTTTTTGTCGAAAGATCGGGTGATCTTTGTTTTTCAGCGGCGGAGGAGAATCCGTACGCAAGACTTAAAAATTTCTAAAACGCAAAATTTGTTTCTTCACAGTACTTTGCTTTAACATTTTTTTGCTCTATTAATATTTTGATTGTTGTACAGATTACTTTGTTAGCTAGGATTTTTCTAGTTGTAGTAATTTAGTTAGGATATTTTTGTCTGTGAATTGTCTTTAGCTAGGTTCATTGTGCTTGTTTGACGTGCATTATATAATGTGTTTAGTTAGGATTTGTGTTCAGGTTATGTATAGCTTAACTGTGGCTTGTTTATTCGTACATGTGTGCTTGTTTGTATATTTGCTAGGGTAATTGCGTGTGTGCTTGTTCTGGATCGATCCCTATGTCTGTATGTTTGTATGAATGTTATATTTGTGAATATTGGCATTAGTAGCTTTTGTCATTGCTGTGTATAGTTCTCTTGGATTTCTATCTTTGGAATATTTGGTATCTTTACTTGGTTTAGCTATAACTACTTTCTTTCGAGTATTCTGTTACTCCCTGCGTTTCGCTATTTTCGCCTGGCTATGACGTCCATTTTGCTACCACTTCTAACTTTAATTCTCTTAACTTCTATTTGTAGTTACTCTTCTTGTAACCATGGGTAAACGTGCCAGGATACGTTCCTCATAACTGGTCTCATGGGATTTGTGTGAGATCTACTTTTTAACGTTGAAATTTTCCTCAATTTTCAATTACTGAATTATGGTAGCATTCCCTATCGCCCTTGTATTTTAGCAGGCGCTAAAATTTTTTATCCAGGGGAGGATGTTAAAAACCAGTTAGTACCGGCTGGAGTCTGACAACCGAACAAGGAAGTGTTGTCTAATCTGCATATGCTAAGACGTCAGTCCTAATTTGCATATTTCATCTTTCGATGTCTATTGTGAATGTTTAGTGCAGTCGTTGGAGTGGTTGCTTTTTTGTGAAACGGTCGGGTCTATTTATATTTCTTATTTAATAAATTCTTTGTTACGCCACCTATTGCCTTCCAGTCGGTTAGTGGATTGATGCCTCAACGATGGTAACGGCGGTCAGCGGTAGCGGTTAGTTTTGTAGTTTAGGCCCGGTCTACCTGCAGTCGCTTAGCCTTCAAATCCCTTTCTTAGGTCCAGACAGCTAAGCCTAGGGATTAACATAAGTTTATCCTCAACGATAAACGTGTCAACCTTCCGTGTACTCGAAGTGGTTGATACCCAGAGTCAGTCGTGATAGACTGTTGCTGAATTTGGAATCCCGATCCTACCCACTTCATTACAAATGTGCACTTTGCAAAATTTCATCTGGTTTCATAAAAGTATAATATTTAAATGTTGCCACTGTAACCTTTTAGGGAATTTTCAGTTTTTTGTTTTTCTAGCATTCCAGTCTTATATATAAAGTGTCAATATGAGGCAGTATCTTTTTGCTTTCATTTATAGAACGACAAAAATTATTTTGTCCTTAAAAACTGCGTTTAAAAACCACTAAAACTCGAAAAATCAGTCTTTAGAAAAACACACTTTTCCTAGAAAAAGCACTGAAAACCAGAGATTCTGTTTTTAATAACCAAGTTAGGAAAATGATATATATATACGTAATTTTGCATTTTGAAACAAATGAAAAAATTTTGTGGCCCGGGCGGGCCGAAAATTTTGACGGGCCGGGCCGGGCCGGGCCGAAGCGTCTGGCGGACCGGGCCGGGCCGGGCCGAAGCAGTTGACGGGCCGGGCCGGGCGGGCCGAGAAAGTTTTTTCACGGGCCGGGCCGGGCCGGGCCGCAAAAATTCGGCCAGTGCAGGCCTATCTTCCTTCACCAAGACTAGATTTAGTTTCTGTTTTTCAAGACTGACTCTAAAAGTCTAAAAGCTTACTAATTGATTTTACCTTTTCGTCCATTTTCTTGAATTCAAACAGTATTTAATAATTGATGAGCAGCTGAATGCTTTTTATTTAAATACAGCGTTGAGCAATTGTATTACACAATATTGTTGTACCGGCTCAGAACAGTTGATTTTAATAAAATTCAAGCTTTCCATAAAGCTAGCCACGTTTTTCTGACTCCCTTTTTGACTGTAGTTCGATACTTCTTGCTGAATGTGATGTAAACGAAAAAGTTGGCCGCTGAATTCACGAGCACCAGTAGATTACCGACACCGGAAGCGTATCGCATATGGGGTAGTCCAAACGCTCTACCGAAACTGGTGACAGCCATAGGAGTACAGCAAACCATAAAAACAGCCACGACAATGAGGAGCATTAGAGATATTTTTTGTTCTGTTCTTAATCTGTATTCTTTGCTCCTGTCAGGTGTATCTTTACTGCACATCAGTTGCCGTCGAATCCGCGGTGTCTGATTGATGGCGAAGATTATCATGCTGAAAAATTTTACATGTAAAATTAAAATTAAGAAAACAGGACCCTGGAAAAACTATTTTTAGGAAATTAAAGTTGCAAGGCTCGAGTCTCAAGAAGAGCTCTCATGAACATGGGAAAATAGTCCTAATTTTTAAGGTTATTTGGAACTTGAAGTTTTTCTACTTGCACGGCACTTAATAAAAAATATCTACTACAATCACTACAATGGCATACCTTACAAGGCCAGCAAGAATTATGAAAGGTATCATAATGTAGAGCAAAGTAAAAGCCCAGAAAGCATAAAACACGTCGTAATTAGTGGACAAATATATTGTCCGTTCAAGACTAATTATCCCATTTGATTGCTGAATTGTGAGCTCGAAAAATCGGACAAAGTTAAAGGCAAACACTGACACTCCAATTGTAATCAGGGCAATTCGAGCTCTACTAACTCTGAGCATAGTTCTGGCTCTTAGCGGGAATCCCACCGCAATGTATCGTTCAACTGTGATTGCCACCAGTGTCCAAACACTGGACATTTGGGCCCAAAAAGCCAAGGGTCTGAGGTAGACTGTGGTTAGAAGGCTACCATAGCTGGCCCAATAGCTGCCGTTACACTTGACAATAGCGATGAACATGAAATGCAGAGTGCCGAAGAAACAGGTACACCAATCATAGACTGCCAAACCTACAACGAGTAAAGGTACATAAATGTACACTCACACACGATTTCATCACTGATTTAAATTTTGTTTGTCATATTTATTGTCTACCCCTACGAGCGCTTCCACCAAATGCTGATGATCCGAAGGAGAGGAGGAAGGCATCGGGTATCGAGTATTTACGATTGAAACTGACCCAAGAAAGGGAAAAGTTGAAACTCTGCTCTTATCAGGGCAGAAAGTAGAGAATTGGCTTAGCCGGTGATCGAACCACGAATCCTCTGATCCGTATTATTTCGCTACAGGCCTCAGCAATGATTAATTCTATGACCTTTCGCGACCGTTTTCTAGGCAAAAACTTCTGAACGTGTTTCATTGTGCACGTGTTAATGCACTCCAAGTTTTGTTTGATGAAAATTTAGCTTTGTGTAAATGCTAGGGACATTGTATATAGGTGTCACTTTATGCATTTGTATCTCTGAAATGGAGATTCAGCTAACAGGAGTAACAATCCTCTTTTACCAACAGGGAAGCTCTTATTAGCGGACCTATAGGTTAATATCAATCCATAGTATGGATGGAACCGGGTCACTTAGGCTTGACCCGGTGACCCGGTTTTCCAGAAAATTCCAAAAGTTGCAAAATTTTTTCTAATTTGCCTAAGAACGCTAAATTTTTGGCGTCCATGTTCCATGACCACTTAGAAAAGAATAAATTTGACATACAGATGTTTGCTCTAGGTTTTCGTGAAATGCGTTTAATAGCATAGCTGTAGCATTTTCTCAATTTCTGCGGAAATTAGTTGCAAAACCAATAATTTATCCGTCTGCGAAATTTTGCAGGGTCTAATATGAGTACTTGTGGAAAAACACGGAGTACTTTAAAAATTTGGTTTTCATTGCGTAGTGAGTTAAATTAAATTAAATTGTTCATTTACCTTCAACGTTTGCTGAACTAAATAGAGTTATGCAATAATCTTGGAACTGATAAGCTAAAACTAAAAAGCTAAACAATAATTTGCCAGAGACTGACAGATTCAAATAACCTCAAGCTGCGAAAGCTGCGAAAGAAAGACTAAATGTAGACAAAAAAGCAAATTCATATTGTACATCGAACAAAAATTTAACCTAAAATTGTAGTTTGGTAAGCCAAAAATTTCTAAAATTTGAGCTAAATTCAGAAAACCGTTTCGAGACAGGGTCGAAGGTCTTGACCCGGTGACCCGGTCCAAAAAGTGACCCGAACTGACCCGATGACCTGGTGACCCGGTGACCCGGTTCCATCGCTGATATTCCATACATCTCATATACAATCTCAAGCTCACAATTAAGCATATATTTGGCCTTAACACAAAACACTAATGTTTTTCCTAGTTACTTGAAACACTGATGACTCGATCGATACTGCAGAAAAAAAGTTGTCCATCATTTAAAATGTATCATACACCTACAACCACATTTAAAGGTCATTAAAATATCGAACTTTTAGACTTCCATTTTTTTTCAAGCTTTCTGCCAGCAGAGTGTTCAGAGTACCTAGTAGTCCACATAATGGCTCAATTAGGCCGAAGCTAAATTTCTGCCATCAGACTGTCAGCTCACCATTTTCTAACCAAAAACTTTGACATAACCAGTAACTTTTACAAACCTGTCTACATACCTGACAGTAGTGTATTAATCGAGTTCCTGTCATAAATCCAGGCATATATCCATAGATTAATAGAATTTCCAAGTATACCTATTATTCCAACGGCTACCGTCAACAGAGTGCACGTTAGCATGAACATTTCCATAAATGTTTCTGACATGTCCGACTCCAAACTCGCCACGGAATCTATTGTTCGATAAAGGGAGGTCATGTTTCGCAGATAAAATAAATGAAATCCACTAAATTCATCCTCCCACTCGTGTAACGTCATCTGGTCAAAACCGCAGGCCAGGTTCACGATTACCAGACAAGCAAGCGTAAGGCACAATATTTCGGGACACTGGTTAAACATAAAACTTTAACATGAACGAAATAGAAATTTATGTTTATCAAAGTTTTCTCTGTTTCCTGTTTAACTAATGTAATACATATAACAAAATTTTTATGAATGCGATAATACCGTGATAATCTCATTATTACTTGAAATTTGAAAGGTAGAAACGTTGAGGAGACTATTGCGCTGATTTCAAGGTTTCAAGGTTCACAAGAAACACTGATATTTAACAGAGTTTACGTCGGTCGACTAATTACATTGATAATTCCGATAGGAGTCTATTATAGAAAGGGTGCGACTCCGTTGGTTATTCTTTCTGGAATAATAAGACTGCAACATTCTCAGAGCATTAAACCGAAATCTCTGGTGATAACGCTTGCCCATGTAATTTTAGCATGAGAAAGCAACCTGCCCATGAGTTGTTTTTAACGCATATGAATACAACAGTGTGGTGTTAAATTTTTGTAATCAAATCTTTCAATGTCATGAAATCATTTAAAAATATGACAATATTTAAATAAGTAGATAAGTCTACGTGCGTCGGCTACAAATAAACTTTCGGCTTATTTTCTGTTACTCGATTTTACCGATAAAATGTACCTACAAGAAGTATCAGAAAAAGTGCCCCAGTTTGTAGACGATTCCTTAAAACTCAGAATAGCACCAATGTCTTGCAAAGCAGCTGCTACCTTCTTGGCTCTTAATCAATTATTTGCTTTCCTCAAACGACACAAAAAGTGTTCCAATAACAAAGACTACTACTTCAGATGACGGATGACTTGCAATTAACAAAAGCATCACTTGTAGAAGAAGATGACTAACGCACAAGAAAAGTAGAAAAGAATGAACATTCCGTGTGAAACTATTTGGAATGTACCAAAGGAGTACTATGAAAGTTCAGATTTAATTTTGTAAGGGAAGCAGGCATAGGAAAGATTGATAAGCCTGCAATGGGAGTTCAGCTGATGGCCCTGTTCGCGAAATTGTTTGTGTGTTTGTTTGTGTAGCTGGGGGCTCGGCCCATAATTACTTTTATTATTCTTTATAATAACATTTGTTGCTCTTGTTTTATTAAATTGTTGTTACTAACTTTAATTAGGCTAAGTCTACTGAGCTACTGCTAGGTAGGTAGTTCCTGTCTGAATCCAATACTAGCGAGAGTGAAGAGGTATCTTTTCACTTAGCGCAGGTAATTACCCGGTTTACATCTGGCGAGGCTGTCCCGATCGTCTCCTGAAGTCGGTTCGTTGTCTATTTGTGTACGGTCTCCGCATCCGCTAGTTTTCGGGTGTGGTAACGGTGCTTGTACGTAGAATCAGGTACTTGCCCCGCTACATTAGGCGGCCAGGAGCTCACGGATTTTCTTGCCTGAACCCCTTCGTTTAAATTTTCCAAATTGTTGTCAATTTTTGTTTAAGGGGGGGGGGGCTACGAATTACACTAAAAGTTCAATGTTGGAAAAGCTAGCTAGTCTTTTGCCACATAATAGTATTAGGTTTAGTGTAAAATATTTTAAAGTTTGAAAGAATTCCATGCAGCGTAGCGTCCTGTGGAGCCATCAGAAGTTGGTGTTGTCGGTCCAAAGCTTGACATGACACGTACACAAACTTCGCCTAGCCCTGATCGCTATAGGCGAGGTACGGTGCCCAAATTTTCCAGAAATAGTTCTGACATATAGCGCATATATCTGTAAAATAATCCTCAGATCAATGTATACTTTTCTGTGAGATGCAATCAAAGTGCGAAAAATTGGGTGTTGTAGGTCTATACGGGTGGTGGTTAACTAACGCCTAATGAGCTGTGGTTTACCAAATGAACCCAACTTTACTCTAATTAATACTCCAAGTATCTGTCTTCACTTCTGTAAAATTGACGTGATTTCGTTAATCCCTGCGTTCGCAGCGCTAGATTACATTATCGATATTGTCGCTGTCATTTCTTAACGAAAACTTTGCTAGCACACTAACCAGAAAACCAAAACCCTCGAAACTTACCAACAGTTCGCCCCAATTAGAGCCTAATAATTGGTAAAAAGCTGGGGTAGGCTAGGGGCTGCCAATTTTATTAGATCGGAAACGGCGCACGGTCACCTCGCAACTTTTTGCCAAATTTCAAACTTTGACCTGTTATTGCTGAAGATGCAAGCAGCGCTCGAAAGCCGGAATACTTTTACTATTTAGTACTTGTATCAATAAACATTTGAGGCAAAACGTGTCAAGATCGGTCAAGCCGGTAATTCACCAGAGCTGAAAAAAGCTTTTAGAAAAAACCCATTTTTCGAACTAAAATTTGTACTTTGGCGTTCTGCCAAAAACGGTGTATATGAGATATATTGTTGCCCACCCTAAACTTTTTTACTTTGATATGTTGGCTAACGATAGGAGAAAAAGTAGCTCTCTCCGACGATGTCGTGCCAACCCGTTCGTAGCCCCCCCCCCCCTTAATTTCGTTGGGGTTCCTTCCGTAGTTCCTCGCGTTGTGTTCCTCAAATTTAGGCTCAAAATATAGTATTTATTTTTGGGGTGAACTAATTTAGGGCTATTTTTTGGGATTCGAGCTAGGAACCTTTTTCCAAAGTTCGTACCTATAATACAAATAATTTTACTGTGGTAATTTTGTTTGTCCTTGTGATTTTTGCCTAATCGTATTTCTTTTAGGTTAATTTTGGTAATTGTTTCCTTTTCAGGTCTACAAAATAGAAGGCATCTGCTCAATTACCATCCATATATATTGTATTTTTGTCTAAACTTTTATATACGTATATAAGTGTATTTTTCTGGGGTACCTAGGAAAATTTTTGAGTCGTATCTAATATTGTTTTTAAAAAAGACCTTTTAGATTGAAGAAGATAGTTCGACTCTATGGATCAGAAGCGCACTAGTTTACGCTTGAAGGAGAAGGAACTACGTCACCAACCGTATAGTGTGACTGGACACCGTGGGGACTCCCTTGTGGACTGCATGGAATGTCTGCCTTCCACGTCGAGAATGACTGCTGGGTCGTTCACTGACCGGGACCCGGGGCTAGGGATGCGCCCCCGGTCCAGTTCTGCTTCAATGGCGGAACTAAGAAGAAAGAAGAGTGGCTCATCAGGGACTGCTCTGAAACGCAGTGCCCCTTCTCTGGACCCATCAAATTCCGGTTCTTTGACCACCTTGTCCGAGCCTGAACTGCGTGAAGCAGGTCTAGCATCAGATCCTGTCTTCGTGACAGCAGCCTCAAGCATGGCATCATTGGATGACGACCAGCCTGGCGGTTCAACCGCTCAGACTCGGAGGTTTCATGATGAAGCCATCAGGACATTGGACCGGAATGCGGTTGGGTTGGACCAGAGGGATTCTCCTCAGGGTCCTGAGTCGAGTCCCGGGGACCAGATCGCCGTCGGTCTTGGGGACGCGTGGACTTGGGTTCAACCCGGGTTCATGAACGGTCTCTGGTGGAATCTGATGATGATCTTTTGGCCCTGGGAACTGCGGCGATGCCTGGATTGCCACCTCTGAATGACTTGGTCACGTCAGTGCTTCAGAACCTAGGAATTGATCTGGAGCACGAATTTTCAATTGAAACAGCGGCACTGAACAATTGGGCAATGGTCTCGGGAGCACAGTATAGGCTGTCCTGGGATCCATCATATGATGTTGGTTCCCAGGCTTTGGCTTCACCGATTCATCAGCCAAGTCCATCAAGGAGCTCCGCGGGTGGCATCATCCCGGTAGCAATGAACTCTGGAATAGAACAACAAGTTATGGTGCCGCAGCCCTCACAACGGACTAACAGTGGACAGATGGGTTAAACCCAGTGTCCAGAGAGGTCAGTCGTGATTACGTTGAACACGACGGTCGTGACTAATCAGCTATTGCAACCGGACCTTTGGTCAGCACCATCATATACCTCATCACCGGTGACCAGACGGCCAAATATCTTGCGGCCATCGGTTCGTGGTGGACGAGCCGGTTATCGAGTTCATGCTGGTTTTCGGGCTTTGATGTCATCAATGCCGGAAACCAGTCCAGTTGGTCATATGGGGTCAATGGAACCATCAACCAGTCACCAGCCATCACCGTTCCCCCATAACGACGGTCATCGTCGGGTGGGTCGGTCAACATGGTCAGAATGATACCACAGCAAGTTCAGATGTTGAATGACTACACCAAGTGGTTTAAGTCCATCTCCAAGTTCAAAGGCAGGAAAGGAGCCATCAAATTATCAACATGGCTGAAGATGTTCGAGTCAACTTGGGAGGCAAGTGGAGCCGAACTTGACCTCAAATGGCCATTGTTGTGGTATCTGCTTGACGATGCGGTCAAGCAAGACTTGGA
This sequence comes from Trissonchulus latispiculum, assembly GCA_030248195.1. NCBI lineage: Eukaryota > Metazoa > Nematoda > Enoplea > Enoplida > Ironidae > Trissonchulus > Trissonchulus latispiculum. Next base: position 20,089 of record JASAND010021573.1, read on the forward strand.
GGGTCAAACCATGGGAACTTATGATGAGTTGGTGTCCATTCTTCAGCAGCTTTATGAGCCAGTCACCAAATCGGCCGACAAATATGCTCGGGAATTCTTTGAACGGAAACAACTCGCATCAGAATCGAGCCTGGACTATCTCAACGAGCTGAGGTCCCTCGCCACTTTCCATCGGCCGAGCTGAAGGAGCGCGAGCTTAAGGTCGTAGAGCGGGCTTCCCGTGGACTCAAGTCGGCATTGCGGGCAAAGGTCGCGAGTTTGTTCGCTGATGCCGAAAACTGGGACCATCGTAAGCCCAATGATATCTCCATACGAGCCGTGCGTATTCTTGAGGCGGTCGAGGAGGGTGATACCCAGTCGAAGCCCATGCAGACCATATGTAGTGTTGATGAAGGTGAGAGGGTTCAACCCATGGACCAACAGGAATGTCCAGCGTACGTACGCGAACTCAAACGTGAGCTTCAGGACATCAGGAACTCAATTGTTCAGAACCAAGCGATGACAGCAGGCCATCAAACCTGGAACGATGAAGTGGTCGCAGCTTGTGAGATATTGGACGACCCAAACATGCAAGATTTGGATCCGGAAGAAGTCTGCTTCTTGGTGGAGCAACAGGCGGCCACTGGAAGTTCAGGGACGGCATCTTCCGCTCAGGATAGATCCAATCGTTGTACCTACTGCTCGGAACCTGGTCACAGGTGGGCTCATTGTCCGGTGTATAATAAGAACATCCCTTTCTGGGGTGATGACCCACTTTGGCTTAGGATGGTCAACAGCAGGTTCTTTGGATGTCTGCTGAAACAGCAGGATGATGGCACTGGACAATTTGAAGTGAAACGCCCATCCGGCGGTGGAGGTGTAACGCGTGGTTCGGGTCGCTTCCTGGCATCAGGTCGCGGCGGTGGTGGGTTTTAGAGAAGAGGTGGTGGTGGTGGAAGCAATGCTGGTCAGCGAGGTGGTGGCAATTCGGAAAACGAATAATGGGGAGCGGACCCCCGCCAAAAAACCGCAGGCCGATCATGTTAGCATGATTAGGAGGTCACCCGACCACAGGGGTCACAATTTCCCGAATCATGGATCTCAGGGATCTCGAGTCGCCATGGGCCCGACCGGCCAACCAGCCTCGTCATTCAGGCCATGTAAATATGTTGCGTTACCAGTGGATTGGGGACCTGTCAGATGAGGAATTGCATACCCAACGTTGGAAATGCATTGAAGGATATCCCGAAGCGAAGTGCTTCCATATGGCTTGTGTTTTGCATAATGGAAAGAAGCCTGACCGCCATTCAGTTGGGGTCTTCCCTAGAAGACTCCATTTGCCGCAACGGCAACAACAGGAACCTTTGAGGCCTCAGGAACATCAGAAACCTGAGGAATCTCAGGGACCTCGGAAACCGAAAAAGCCCAAAAAGCCTAAGAAGAACGGTAAGAAGAAAAAGGGCACAGCTAAGTCTCAGGATGGGTCTGTTTGTCAGGAATCAGATTCGGAACAGTAACCCATAAATTCGGTGGGCTCTCAAGCCATCACGGTCAAGGATGGTTTGTCACGTCAAGAGGCTGCATCAAAGGATTGCAATCCGGAACCTAGTTTACCGGATGTTTGTGCTTCGAAATCGGGTTCAACCCGGGTTTCTAGCACGAGCCCCGGGGTCGAATCCCGTGAGCATCCTACGTCGACATCGACGTCTGCTACTGCCGGAAAAACCGAGAACGCGAACCGGGAAACTCCAGCTATTTCGAAATTGAAACTCCAGAGGTCGGTTGGGAGTACCTGGCAAACTCCTCGTAAGGCCGCGAATCTGAAGTCGACCAAGGCTTCTGACGACATCCCGACGTTCAGTAGGTTTGATCCGTTGGATTTGTCCAAAGTGGACGCGGATATGCTGGAAGCATACTGGTCCCGACTGACCAAAGCTCAGGACGCCTGGAGCCAAGAGGAGGAAACGTTGGGGAAAATGGAGGGTGCTGTTCAACGGCAATCCCCCAAAACGAAGGCAGCAGCGAAGACGGTCATTGACAACATGGAGGATTTCGAGGAGGTTCTGAGTGCCTTCATGAAAAAATTCCGTCAGCAGGCCACCGCCAATGTGGTTGAAAAGGTGTCGAAGGGCACCGAACCAGAAGACGACACGGACCGTCCTTCGACTTCGGGGCATCCCGGAGCCGAGGTCGACCATGACGGCTCGACAGTAAAGGGCATCCGTGAAGCTGTCCGACAGGTTATGGAGGGCGAAGCGGTGGGACCTTTGCGAACTCTGTGGCTTCCATCTCATTGCGTCACTCGCCATATGTCCTTTTCCGGATTAATGATGTCACTGCCCTGGGTCTAGTAGACACCGGCGCTTCTGTCTCATTGATCTCACAGGAGTTCTATGAGAGGGTCAAGCATCGCGCATTGACACCCATGACAGCAGCGGAGATGCCTAGCATTTCGGCAGCCGGAGAAGGCAATAAATTGACGATCCTTGGTCAATGCAAACTGACGTTGAGGTTTTGCCAGACGCAAGGTCAGATGGCGGAAAGTACTACGTACAGGTTTTATGTGGTTCCGGAGTTACCGTTACCGGACCGTCCTTCGACCTCGGGGCATCCCGGAGCCGAGGTCGACCATGACGGCTCGGCCGAAAAGGGCATCCGTGAAGCTGTCCGACAGGTTATGGAGGGCGAAGCGGTCTACTTTGCGAACTCTGTGGCTTCCATCTCATTGCGTCACTCGCCATATGTCCTTTTCCGGATTAATGATGTCACTGCCCTGGGTCTAGTGGACACCGGTGCTTCTGTCTCATTGATCTCACAGGAGTTCTATGAGAAGGTCAAGCATCACGCATTCACACCCATGACAGCAGCGGAGATGCCTAGCATTTCGGCAGCCGGAGAAGGCAATAAATTGACGATCCTTGGTCAATGCAAACTGACGTTGAGGTTTCGCCAGACGCAAGGTCAGATGGCGGAAAGTACTACGTACAGGTTTTATGTGATTTCGGAGTTACAACAAGAAATACTAATAGGGCATGACTTCCTGTACGATATGGGCTACAGCATTCATCCTGGTGGTTGTTTCATGTCCAGCTATTATAGAAGAGTGCTATTTCTGTATTCTGCTGAACTACAGGGGATATCGGTGGTGTACAATATCCCTTTGGCTGCAGCTGTCAACCTATGTATCAGGGAAAGAGTCAGAGTACTCCCTGGTCGAGAAAAGGATGTTCCGGTGACGGCGGTGATGCCAGGGGGCTTAGCCTTACCGAAGAGCCAGTTCATGCTGTTTGAAGCGGACCCGGAAGCTATTGCAACACATGGAGTGTACCCTCAGGCTGGTGTCCTGACTGTGACGCGAAAGGTCACCTACAATCGTGTGTACAATGGAGGAGACAGAATTGTTGACCTCCCTAAAGGAATGGTGATGGGAGAGGCATGTCCAGCAGTCCAGGTCCGTGAGGCGGAACGGCCAACATCATATGTAATGGAGGCAGGGGTCGATTTGCAGACCATCCATTAAAATCTCAACAGATGGTTCGGGCATCCGGCCACCTATTCGCTATGGGCGGAACAGGTTGGTGAAAGTGTAAGCAAGTTACACAGGATGTTTCCTGGATATTATCCGTTGGATTTACCGTTGGAGCCATCTATGGAATGACACAGTCGTGGTTCGGCAACCCAATCGGCCAGTAACTTATGCGGTCCAGGAACCCAAACATAGAACCAAGGTCCAGCAGTCAACTGATCCTGATGCGGATAGGGATCGGGAAATGCCTTCGGAAACGGCCACTAGTGGACATTTCTACTCTGCTGCGGATCGGGATCCACGTCCTGAACCTACAGAGCAAGAAAAACTGGAGGATATTTAGGCCAATGTCGATTTTGATAAGATGGATTGTTCGGACGACATCAAAGCGGAGTTCAAGAAGATACTTTTGCATTTTTGCATCTTTGCTTTTGCATAAGATACGCAGTGGCCCGGCCGGGGAATCCTGGTCGGACCAAAATCGATCAGCATCTGACTGATACAGGCAAGGATGGACCTCTGAAGAGCCGTGCTTATCGTATGAACCCGAAGCAAAAAGCTGAGGTCGAGAAGCACATCAACTCGATCTCAAGGAAGGGACCTGTGAACCCTCGACAAGTCCGTGGTCTTTTCCCTGCATTCTGGTTGGCAAAAAGGATGGTTCGACCAGTCTGGTAATTGATTACCGCAGGCTGAATAAGATCACCAAGAAGGACAATTACCCACTGCCAAAGATTGACTAAATCATGGACCAGCTCAAGGGTAGTGCAATCTTCTCCACGATAGATTTAGTAGCTGGTTATTGGCAATTCGAGGTGTATACTGAGCATCGAGGGAAGACAGCGTTCGTGTCTCACATGGGACTGTTCCACATGAGCGTCATGCCTTTTGGGCTGTGCAATGCGCCAGCCACTTTTCAGAGGATCATGGAAAAGGTCCTGACTGGACTGCCTGTCTACATTGATGATGTCCTGATTCCATCAAAATCCTTCAGTGAGCATCTGAAGATGCTCAAGGTCGTTTTCCAGAAGCTGCGTGATAATGGACTGCGGATCAAACTGAAGAAATGTATCTTCATCCGTAAGAAAGTCCCTTTCTTAGGGCATATGATCAGTCAGGATGGCTATGAAGTGGATCCTGACAAGGTAGCTGCAGTGGCCAAGCTGCCTAATCCTACTGATTGCCGTGGCGTTAAGGCGTTCCTCGGAATGGCATGGTACTATAGGAGGTTTGTGCCCAATTTTGCTAAGGTGGCATCACCGCTCATTGAACTGCTCAAAAAGGATGCCGTCTTCGAGTGGACCGAAGCTAGACAACGGGCGTTCGACGCTTTGAAGAAGATTTTGACCGAAGTTCCGGTGTTGGCGTATCTGGATTTCGACAAGATTGTCATTTTGTCAGTGGATGCGAGCCATCACGGCTTGGGAGCGGTCCTCGAACAGCGAGTGTCGATTCCTCGTAGTCCGAAGAAACCGGGCGAGGCATGGACGGTGAAGACACTCCAGTGGCGTATGCCAGTCGTACACTGACGGTGTACGAGAGGAATTATTCGGCCACAGATCTCAAAGGAGCAGGAGTGGTTTGGGCATGTCAGAAATTTCGCCACTATCTGAAGACAAGAGCCTTCATCATCAGAACGGATCATATGGCAGTTAAGGATCTCCTTAACAACAGATCAGTGCTGGGAGCTGGAAGCCAGGCAAGATTTGCCTTGCGCCTGCAGGAGTTCGATTTCATTGTGGATTATCGACCAGGCCGTGACAATGTCGTTCCGGACGCTTTGTCACGTCTTCCAGGCTATGACCGCCCTACGGAAATGGAAATGGATGGGACTGAGGTCATGTACCCGCCGGAAATCTGTGCCATTGGTGATGATGTGCTCACCTCCGCCGAGTGGAAACGCGCGCGGGTTTGTTGTTGGCCATCAGCCAACTGTGGAAACATTGCAACACACAATCAGTTTTCCTAGTGAGAGATAAGTTTGTTTAAGATGACAGCACCAGAAAGTGAAAACACATAGTTTAACGTTGATTATAACTGATGGTAACATGACACAGTGTAATTGTTGTGGGATCAGCTTTCGGTGTGTACAGCAGTCACCACAGAATCATTTGATCAATAGCTTTTGATTCTCACGGCTCTGTAGATCTTACCCGGTGTTTCTGTACAACAAGATGTGGAAATGTTTGCTTCTATAATCGTGAAATTGGTTTTCAGGAAAACAGTGTCAGATGTCAGAGCTCCACAGGGTTACCGGGTCAAGGATAAATGAACCGGTTCCATCACTGGTGTACAAGTTCCAAATTAATAACGTCCAGGGTGCTACTATTACTCCTGCGTCCACAAATTCTACTGTCAGGAAAATTGACATTTTTTGTTTGCTATGAGTTCCGTGTTCGACATTTTGTCGTGAAAGGCAGTTTGCTTTCAGACACTGAAAATGAGACGAAAGCTCAGTTTCACTTTCAGTAGATTCCAGCTTCCGTCGCTGAGGCTAAGCAGCACGTGAAATGGGAAGTATCCTCTCATTTCGTGGAATCTTCTGCGTTGAGGATGAGAGTTAATGATTGGCCAGCAAATATTTTAGTGTTTCTAACAAAACGAAGCGTCATTCCTATCGATGATTTGAAATTCATCGTTTCCATAATTATTAAGGAAAATGTTATTCTTAGATTCATTTTCATGTAGTATATTTGTAGCTGATGCCCCAGAAAAATGGAAAACTGTGCCAATGTTGCTTGCTGTGTACCATTCTCACAGAAGTGTTTATTTAAAGACAGATCAGTTTTCACTATTGTTTGGATTGCAACAAAACCTATGGACGAATCTTCAGGTTTATATCTATTCTTCATTATGTTTTACTACGTTAGATGCTAACTCTAATTGGATTGGGTTCAGATTTCGTATCAGTTGCCTTAGAAGAATTGAACCACTTGTGAGTGAATTCTGTCTAATTTGATTTTAGAAAATTTTCATTGTGCAGGATAGCTTTATTTTCTTCTTTGTAGCTGAAAATTGGGTTTAGGCTTTAAGTAATTGTTGTATTCGCTACACTTGCCGAATACAACCTATATCACTAAGAGTACCGCATTTACTCACTACGATACATGAAAAGCATCGGATTTAATCAAAGCTTATTTTTATATCTTTTTCAAACACGACAGTTCTGTTTTCCCTCCGACAATAATGAGCTTGTTTGTTGATTAATCATTTAGGAATAACCATTACAAAAATCAAACCCTTTTACGATTTCAGTTCCCAGGAACAAACGTGAGAGGACGGCGACGCTGTCTCACGGGTCGGGTTTGCATTCTGGGACCAACCTCAGTGTCCATCTCCAACTCTGTTTGTGTATTAGAGGAGACAGACGGTTTTCACTATTGTTGGGATTGCAACAAAACCTATGCTGTTTTCTACTCTGGGATTTTCAGGTGCCTTGAAGAGCACCTCTTTCTGTATCCGTGAAGCCAGGGAACCACGCAAACCCGTCGTCGCTTTATCTTACCTAAAAATACATAAAATCACTTAAAATGTAATCTACACGATAATGCACAGGTATATCAAACTGTTATTACACACTCGAATCTTGTTATCTCAACCTAACTAGCCTTGCGTTTGAACACTGATAGGCCGAATCATTACCATGTTCATCCCATTACTACATACATATCATTAAAAATTTCGAAACTTCAACTTTGAAGAGTAATTCCCTTAGATGCAGATAAGATGCAGACATCTAGTATTTTTCTGCAGATAAGGGCAGAAGTGATAAATCACATTGGTGAATGGCAACCTTGCAGCTAGGATTTTGCAGCCAGCAGAAATTTTTAATTAATTATGCTGGTAGTTGTAAAAAAAGTGGGGGTCGGGCACATGTCTGGAAGGCAGCTAAGATCTGAGTACCCGGTATTTTTTAGACCCCACCCATGCTCTAAATCTTCGCCAAAAAGTAGGCCAATCGGACAAATTCGGGGCACCGCCATTTTAGTCCCCCCCTTAAGGAGAGTGAAAACACGCAGAGTTAAAATTAACTATGTGCTTTCCTGAAAAGAGTTCATTTTAATTCTACTCTACTGCACTCTACTGTACTCCACTCTACTCTACTCCAATCTACTCTACTCTACCCTTCCCTTTCTTGACAAGGCCCCAAGCTGCTACTGGTCCGTCAATGTTGAGAACCCAACTTTAGTTCTCCAGGTCAAGCAAGAGTTTAATACGATTTTCGCTCAACCGTGTTTGCTTTTTAGTCACCGACGTATTTTAGCAGTCCGACGTATTTTTCCTAAGCCGCCTCAGCATAGTTGCAACATTTGAAAATATCCAATTTTGTGCAGTAAATTGCTTCTAACAGTTTCTGATATGTAACTACTGCATCTTTGGTACACAAAAACTTATCGAACGTATTTCTCAAAGTTTCTGAAACTTCGAGTAAACCGTGTTTGTTGTCAGAAAAGGATTATTGTCACCTCTGTTACTGTTTGCAAAGTCGATGTTTTGAAAATAAGACATTTCGGAGGGAATATTTAGAAGTTTGTGTATTTAGAACTGAAACGCGAATGCGCTAATTTTAACTTCAGCAATTGTTTTAATAATGCTTATTTGCAATATTTTCAACAAAAACTAATCCTCTTCAAAGTCTCGCTGTAGCTAAAGAACGCTAAATAGCTAACTAACAGAGCGATTTGATAGCGGCATGAAATTATATAACCGGTGTCCCACGAATAATTTTAATTCTGACTGCAAAAAGTCTGAAATATTGCACTATTCTAAAATTTCCAAAGCATTTTCTAGTAAATCAAACATAGCTTCATTGTATCCATTTAACGGAGAGGAGAAAATTTCAGCAACATTTTGATATGTAAAAGACAGCTTTAACTGCAACAATGAATACAATGAAGGAATTCCACCAAATCTGTAAAATAACAAAATTTATATATCATTAAACAGCTATAAGATTTGTAAATTGACTATGACGAAAATCTACTTCGTACATGAAAAACCGGGTACCGGGTTTTTCAAAAAACCCGGTACCCAGTCTGAGATTAAGTCCGGGCCAGATCTCACAATTTGGACCCGGATCCAACTCTGCCTTATCGTCTTACTAGGAAAGGTGGCAGGGACAACAGGTTTCTGGCAGTGGCCACAAGTCTCACAAAACTCTAAAACTAAAAAACTCCTAAAATCAAAAATTATAACAATTTGAGTTTTGATTTATCAAAAATCAAGTCAAAACTGTGGAAGTTTTGATAAAAAAATCAAAAATCAAATCAAAACTAAAACATGCGAATCAAAACAACACTACTATGTACTATAAGCATGGCACGTCCGTTAACAGGGAAACTATCAACGGTTGACACCCTGCAAATTGGTATCCAGTCGAAACCTGTGAACGCTCTCTTGTTGTATACCTGGGTGTTAAAACTCGAAAACACAGGCAGTATGTTCTCGAATTTTTCGTCAGCTTCAAGATTTAGAACACAAACATAGCCTGCGAATTTAATTGCTTTCACTCCAAACGGGGGATCGAGGTCTATGTTAGTATAACCAAGAGTACATAATACATAAGAGTATGACAAGCGTCATACGCTATGTATTATCAGCTCGCTACATCCTCTGCACGCTATCGGACCCCGACTAAACCCCCCTGGGGGGGGGGGGGCTGTATATTTTGAAAGATGTGAAAAAAGGGGAAGGGGCCCGGGGGGGGCGGGGGGGGGGGGGGGGGGGGGGGGGGGGAGGGGGGGGGGGGAGGTATGGGTATACTTGTATAACTTACATGTAAAACTAGACGCGGCACCAAATAGTGTATGGGGACCAAGCTTGTATGATTTATACATCTGTGTACAAAATATGCAAGCACTAGCCCGAACCCCCGTTTTGACCCCGTACATGTATAGGGGCGGGGTGAGGGGGGTCAGCCGATAGCGCGCATCGGAAGTAGCGAGCTGATAATACATAGCGTATGACGCTTGTCATACTCTTATGTATTATGTACTCTTGCTTCCACTAGGGTCCAATTTGCAGTGATAACGTGATAATGCCTGCTGCCTATGTATTATGCACTCTTGATGTTAAAGTTTTCATGTTTAGCAGACGACATGGAATCAGAGCATGGTCAGTTACGGATTGGAGTTATGGCGAAGAATTGTTGGGGAAAAGCCAAGAAATACTACTTTCATGGTGGTAACAGTCATGGTCATTCTATTCTTGAGCACTCAGGTGTGGATCGTTGTATGACAGAAAGTGAGTGGATTTTGCACCAGAATTTCCAACGGTTAGGTGTGTCAAGGAAATTAATTTTTTACAGTAGCTCGATGAATGCTACTCACGGACTATATCCACAACTAGCAGTAGGTAAATTGGACATGAGTAGCTACTATCTAAAGCTGGACACCTATGTGGTTGAAGTGCTACGAATGCCCTATCCCTTTATTTTCTTACCAGAATTTGAGGCGTTTGTCAAAAAGAGAGACAAACATGTCAATGTTGCAATATCAACAACCCAATTACTGCATATGCTTGCACCGTTACTGATGCTAGCTAGCTTGCTGATTACTCTACGACTATACTCCTTACTGACAGGCACTTCAAGGGATCTAACTGGAAGGGGGCTGCGGATACTTAAGATTATGTTAAGATTGATGCCATTCATGACGACCGTTTTCACGCTAAGTAACTGTCTTGTACTGCAAGCCAATGATCCTCTGAGAGTTGACAGTATTGAGGGTCTTCTTCGATTGACAAATCAAGGAGAAATTACTCTAATTTTGGCTGAAGATCAACACTACGGATACAGTGTAGAGAATGGAACTGTTGAATTCCTGTCGGGTCATTTCATACCAGTTACAGAAAATATAATGTTTGTTGATACTCTTATGGATGCATGCCAACTCACCATAAAAGCAACCGAAAAACACTATGCCTTTTTGCACAGCTCTCTGAACGTTCTTACTGTTTGCAAATCTGCCCTGTGTAAGCTGGAGACAAAAGTTCTCAGAGATTCAAATTGGATGATGGCATCTTTTGCTCTCAGTAGACATTCAAATCTAACCACATATTTAGAGCAGTTTTTCACAGGCTTGTCAATGCGAGGAATCCTAAGTCTGGAACACGAAATGGCGAAAAAGTTCTTGCGATCGCACGGATTTTGCAATCGCACAAAAAGCGATTTCGATGTTCATGTTTCTCAAATTATCAAGTATTTGTTTAGCTATGCGATTGGATTAGTGCTTAGTGCCATTGGGTTCAGTGTTGAAATTGGTTTAATGGTTGCTGGAAAGAAGCGGTACCTGCCATCCACCTCTTTGCCAGAAGAATAGAGCAGACTCCGAAGAAACATTAGGTATCCAAAAACTTGGAATTTTTGTATGTAATTTGAGTATTGTTTCTTGAAAAAATTCCAATCGTGCACTCATGCCTGAAAATATTATAATCCCGCATCTCATTCTGAGATCCCCTGTTTATCCTCTCAAACGTTCACCTAAGTACTGCTCTCTCGCACAGTTGTAGTGCTATTTTAGGTGTAGACACTATTTATGGCTTAACACAAAGCACAATTTGTAAGATGGCTGTTTTCGGAAGGTTTTTAATTGATAATTTAGTAATGTAGTAACGTAAGATGGTACATCTTAGTTTCGTTCGTTCTTTCATTTAAATCATCATCATCATTTTTAATCCTGTAATAAAATAAAATCTAGGCCAGAGTCAGATTTTATCTGCTACTTTAAGCGTATCACTACTGTAAGTTGAGCATGATGATGATGAGGATGCACGTTCTTTTTGTGATGGCAATTTTTGTGCAACCAACAGCCGGTATCACCTGCTACAATGCCTTCGGGCTGAAGGAGGATTGTCCTTCGGAAGTGACCGTGTGTATCACAGTGACCCAGGGCGGCAACGAGGTCCAATGGGGTTGTGCGGAGACGAAGAACGCCCAGAAGGGGTGCCGCACTGACCCTGCTATGGGGGTTACTGTATGCGGTTGTGATACAGATCTATGCAACATGACACCCGAAAAAGCCAAGGAGCACTACAAGAAGGCGGAAGAAGTCCTACTGAAGTGCTACACCGACGAGGAAACGGAAACGTTTTGTGATCCGGCCTTCGATATGTGCAGAAATGTGACCAACCACGGCTTGGAGAAAAATAGCGCCGGGGTCGATATCAAAGATAAGATCATTCGTGACTGTTTCCCACGAACCGGAGAGTTTGCCCGACCACCGGGCTGTTATCCTGGGAAGGAGTTTCCGCCGACGGGAATAGGCAAACTGAATCCGGACGCGAAGTGGTGCGTTTGTGAGAAAAATATCTGCAATCATGGAAGCAAAAGTCTTGAAGCCATGGGAAAAGCTTCCGGTAAAACAATTAGTGGTTGTGTAGCCAATGCCGTGTCTGTTGTGCTGGTCAGTGTTGGCCTAGGCTTTGTCTTTATGTTTTAACTTGGATGTATTAATGTAGGGAGAACTCGAATAGAAAAATGTCTTTAATTTTGTGTATTGTTAGGAGTATTCCTTTTTTTTGCTGGAGCTGAAAGAGAAAAGTTAAAAATTATAAACTTAGATAGCCTGCCAGATAGGTTGACTGATTTAATCCCCCGCACTGGATTAAGATAATGTCAGCTCTTTCCGCCAGTTTGACTTGCTGCACGAAAGGGTCCTTAGGAAAAGCTGATGCAGATTGCAAATAAAACCTCGTAGTACAAAGACAGTGGGTTGCAGGCAGCAGCAAACAGTAGGAGTAAAAATATAAAGCGAAACCTGCCATTAGGCCATTATGTCAAGATAATATGCAAAACGCTATTGAAAACTGACTCTGCTAATCAGTAACAAACAAATAAATATGTACAAATGCCACCACCAATGTTAATACAATTATATTGCTGAAGTTAATGTAAAAACTCTAAATTAAAATTGCAGTTAAAATAGACTCTGTCGATGAATCAAAGCAAGAGTACGTAATACCTAAAAGTGTGACAAGCGTCGTCACACTCTTAGTTATCAGCTGGCAGACATTATCTGCACAATAACGGTTGATCCCCCAACAACTGAGTACCTACCTACCCTACAACTGAGTTCCCAGTGACACACTTTTAATTATTGTGTACTCTTGACCAAAGTTTTAATTCCCCATGTAAAATTTTCCATAAGCAATAATTAAATTTTAGTTCTGCAGCGAATGTAGTCGTGATTTTCAATTTAGTTCAAAGATTATACAAGCAGTTATAAACGACATTTCAACCATTGTCTTCAAGGAACCGCTGCTAGAAGTCAATACTTTTCCTCGTTTCCCGGCTCGTAAATCTCATATTGGTGAATCGGTCACTCTGTAAAATCAAATTGACTTTCAGTAAAGTACATACGGAAAACAAGGCTAAAATTCAATAAGCACGGGTTTTTCCATGGCGGACTTTTTGTCTTCATCTAGCCCGTAGTAGTGGCAGAAATTACAAATTATTTGGTGTAATCAAGGTGTGACCAAGGTTTGTGTGGGTAAATGATCTGTTGTATAAAGGATTATGAGGCTGTAGGACAATACTGCGAATCCCGAAAACGCTTTGGACTTACACATACACCAGTAAATTTGGAAAGCTTTCTGTGTTTTCTAACTTTTTTCTGAGCGTTCTGAACATCTTACGATGCTAGTAGCAAAATTGATGAATCGCATGAAATATAAGGTTAAAAGTAAAAATAGTAATGCATGTACCCAAACATCACAACCTTAATAGTACGCTTAGCCTATTTATGAATCAGACATTAATTAAGCACAAATTAACAGCTGCTTAACCTAACACTATTTTACTTGCATAACCAATTTAGGAAATGGCATTCTTAGTAGGTGAAGGAAGAAAATGCCTAAACTATCGGGACAGTGTTAATCTACAAATCTACTGTTGACTATTATAGTACATTGTTTAGTTAATCACGATTCCCAGTTCTAGGTTCCTGGCATCAGTTTCTTACTAATGGTGAAATTGGATTACCTTTGAAAATTCTGCTTTTGAGTCAATTCCGCTTGCGAGCAGTTAACAATGGGCGAATAAGCTAAAAAGGTTAATTTCAGAATACACTCCTGGAAGGCAGCATCTACTCCAGACTTTTCCATGAAACAGCTGAAAAAATAAACAAAATGCTCACGGAGTTTCCGATTATCTAGGGTGCTGAGTTGCTTAACGTCTTTCTTAAGACGGTGATTTAGTTTCGCTTAGACTAGACTGAAATTTTGAAAGAGTTTTCTCCACAATAAAATGCATGCCACATTTAACTACAATTAAGGCAAGATAATGGCGTAGCAAACTGTATAAATATCAGCACAATAAAGTTTTAACACGCCATGTATAAAAGAATTAATCCTTGCAACATCTCATTTTAACATTATAATGAAGCCTAAGAATTAAATTTAAAACCTGATTTACGCTGATTTAAATTTATTCAATCACCGAAGCTAACCCCATGTCTTCAGCACATTGGTCAAAAGGTCCTTTGCCAGTTGGTCCTTTCTTGTTATCTCTAGACTCTTTTCCTTTTCTGTTATGATTGGCCGAGTTGGCAGCCCCAAACGCTGTCCTGTTGATTAAATAACACTCTTCCAAACAGCTGCCAAAATCTCTGTAATCCTACAATGAAGTAGTAATGTGTAGTAATTTACTATCAACGTGGAAGTTTATTCAAACAACAAAGTATAAAAATAAAAAATAAATTGCCAAAAATGTTTCAACCAAGAGTACAAGCGAACCTCCTGTAGCGCAGTGGTTTCTTACTGCGCTACAAGTGGAGGATCATGTCAAGTCATCATGCCAGCTTGAACAAAAAATAAGCTCTAGCACCCTATTTCAAACATCCCTCCTGGGCAATTTACCGAGATTGTCAAGGGGTTGTAACGGATAGGACTGACGCATAGTCAACCTATCTGTTACTGCTGTGTGTCTCTCTCTGTCTGTCACGTGATGATCATGCCTGTCTAGACTAGTTCTTGTTTACGTCTTAGGCTAGTCAGTCTTGTACTTTCTATCGCCGTGTGCGCCTGCTCTAATTACGCTCTTGATTCTCCCCCCTTATTGCTGACAATTCCCCCATTGTATATTTCGCCCCCAAAGCTCTCCCCGGAGCTTTGCTGGTACGTCGGTTGTCCTGCTGTACTGTAAGTCCATATATTGTGTGTCGGCCCATAACTGTACTTTATTATCTTTATATAATAATATTGTTGTTTCTTTCTATTAAATCTGTTGCTACTCTATTTAATTAGGCTGAGTCTACTGAGCTCCTGCTAGGTAGGTAGGTCCTGTTCGAATCCAATAATAGTGAGAGTGAGGAGGCATCTCTTCACTTAGGGCAGGTTTCTACCCGGTTACATCTGGCGAGGCTGTCCCGACCGTCTCCTGTAGTCGGTTCGTTGTCTATTTGTGTACGGTCTCCGCATCCGTCAGGTTTCGGGTGTGGTAACGGTGCTCGTACGTAGAATCCGGTACTTGCTCCGCTACAGGGTGGCCGCCTGTCTGGGGGAGCTACCACAGCACCTCCATTACGGTGGACGTAATGGACGTACTGATAGCCTTGTAGAACACCTCGGGTAATTGCTGTGGCAATTATTCAGTGTCAGCATCCCCTTCTCTCAAAAATGCATACGTTCTAAGCTGGCACTACCCCTGACCGGAGCACCGACTGGGGTGAGGTAAGGTGACTGTAAAAAATATACAAGCACAGCCCAGGAGCGTGCACACGAACAGACACAAGTACAGCAAAAGTAGACAAGCTATTTTTCCAAATATTTTAGGAAGCCTGAACTGTTTTCAAATGAACAAATGTTTGAAAATTCGAAACTTTCTGGACATCTTTTGGCAACATTTGAGTTAATTTTCACAACTTTCAAGAACCTTCTTCACTTTCAGTTAAGTTTAATCTCGTACATACATAACATCACACGAAGGCAAAAGCTTCAGTTCTTGCCTTCGGCTGATCTTTGCTTTCTAGAATTCGCTTGTACTCAGAGCTCCTGCTTATGTTTCTGCCAACAGGGACGTCAAAGAAATAACAACTAAAACAGACCACAGAATCAGCACTGCAAATGGGTTATGCATAAGCTGACCCTTTTACCGCGCAAAACAGTATAAACCTGGTAATTTCAATTAAATCCTGAATTAAGTCAGTAAATTACGCAACTGATTGAAATAATTACTACTTTTATGCGCAAGATTAGGATGGACAGCTGTTTATATGCTCTAAGGTCTACAACACCTGTAGCACACATTAGGTACTCAGCTATGACGTGAAGCTGATGCGAAAGCATGCATCTTGTAATGTGAACTATAGGGGAAGTTGCCCAAATATGGCCAAATCCGATTTTAGCACAGAAAGATAGGAGAAAAAAGTTTCCTAATATGGACACCTGGGTTCCTAATATGGACAAGAGGTGCCAAATATGGACACACGCTTTATCATAGCGGCAACATCAAAGCATTTTTGTAAAAACGCTAAAATATGGTATTTTCAAAAACAAAACAATATTTTAAACATTGTGTTCAACCTCTGAGACTGTATTATGCTTCATAAAACTATTTTTAGTTTTAAAATTTGTACAATAACGGCCATATTCGGCACTTGGCCATATTTGGGCAACTTCCCCTATACTGTATTTAAAAACTTCTGAAGAATTTTATTTTGAAGCTTGATTTTAAAATCCTTGAGTTTGTTTGTGTTGAACAAGACCACTAGGCTTCACTTCTCACACTTTTTCATCAGTTAGAAGACAATGGTGCAAGTTGAATATATTTTGTTCCGACTTTCTTGGCTCCAGAATGGCATGACATCGTTTCAACGGTATATCTGATTTCAGCTTAGGCTGGCATCTGAACTTGCAAAAGAGCAGTTAAAGAAACGGTCATAATATAAATAAAAAAGCTTGCACTTCAGTTACGTACTGAAGCAAGCTATGGTCGGGTAAGAAGGCAACTTAGAACGTCAGTAAACTACAGAACTACAGTAAACTAATGCAAAGGACAATTTGGCTTCTCACTGACTATCATCAAAAAGTTGGTTCCTAATTCATGCGTGCGCTGGCTGAAATAGTGTGGTGGTTAGTTGTTTTAGTACTTGTTAGGTACAAGACAGATTGTTTGTTGGAAACTTGTACTTGTGGTGTCTGTATTAATATGAATGTGATTATAAATGAGAGTTGATGTACAGGTCAGTTAGTGGCGGAAGTGCAAGGGATTGGGAATGTGTAGGGGTTTTGTTGTGTACAAGGCATATTGCTAGTGGGCTAGAGGAATAGTCTTGTTGTTGCGGGCTTGCTTGATGTACAAGACACTTTGTGATGAGCACAAGTGAGTAGCTAGGTTTGTGCCGACGTAGTAGCTATGTGGTGAGTGTTTGAATGTGCAAAGTGTGCAAATATTGCAAAGTGTCTTGTACAAATGCAAACCCACCTTACTACCACTAACTCTCTCTGCATCTGACGGAAAGAAAATGACATTTTGCAAAGTGTCTTGTACAAATGCAAAACCTCCTTACCACCCCTAACTCTCACTGCATCGGACGGAAAGAAAATGACATTTTGCAAAGTGTCTTGTACAAATGCAAAACCCCGTTACTACCACTAACTCTCTCTGCATCTGACGGAAAGAAAATGACATTTTGCAAAGTGTCTTGTACAAATGCAAAACCCCCTTACTGCCACTAACTCTCTCTGCATCTGACGGAAAGAAAATGACATTTTGCAAAGTGTCTTGTACAAATGCAAAACCCCCTTACTACCACTAACTCTCTGCATCTGACGGGAAGAAGATGACATTTTGCAAAGTGTCTTGTGCAAAACCAAACGTCCCATGGAACCACTACCACTACCCCTGCATCTGACGGGAACAAAATGACATTTTGCAAAGTGTCTTGTACAAATGCAAAACCCCCTTACTACCACTAACTCTCTCTGCATCTGACGGAAAGAAAATGACATTTTGCAAAGTGTCTTGTATAAATGCAAAACCCCCTTACTACCACTAACTCTCTCTCTGCATCTGACGGGAAGAAGATGACATTTTGCAAAGTGTCTTGTACAAAATCAAATGCCCTTTGGAACCACTACCACTACCCCTGCATCTGACGGGAACAAAATGAAACTTTGCAAAGTGTCTTGTGCAAAACCAAACGTCCCTTGGAACCGCTACCTCTGCATCTGACGGCTAAGAATCCAGTTCCGTTAGCCCACTACCTTGGGACACCCACAAAACCAACACTAATATTAACAAAACAACTGCAGACAGCTTCTACAACATTTTGCAAAATTCCAACTTCCATTTTGCAAGTTCCAACTCTAACTTGCACTTTGCAACTTGCAACTTGCATTTTGCAAGTTGCCACTTGACGCATCCATCAATCAACTACCAAAAAGTTCGAAACATTACTGAAGTTTGCAATGCTCAGCAAATATCAGATCCTTCTCAAGTCTGTTCTCTAATTCGCCTTCCGTCTTCTTCGTTTCAATGCATTTATGTAATTTGTCGCAATCACAGACCTGAAATAAACAATGCAAAAGCTGTCCTAGTGGATGAAAGCAAAATGTTTCTGTACGCTAAATACCCGTTTTGCAAAAACTTGTAACATGTTAGCCAAGTTTCCCCCATCGCTGAATTAGCCTCGTCAAAAGCAATCCAGGCTGTATGTCAAAGAATCTGTAACATTATGCTTATGATTGAAAAGATGACTATTTTCCGCGACCACTTACCATTGCCCCACATAATATTATAACTTTAGGACAATTAAAATTACAGTGTTGGAACGCATTTCCGTTTCCGGATAACACCCGTTTTAAACTGCTTAACTTTATTTTCAAGTTTTATTTTACTCAAAATATTATTATAAATAATTTCATGCATATACATCAAGCAAAACAAACAGTGAAAGAAAAATTAATGGCGGCATCAATAAATGAACGTAATGAATCTATGAAGCTCCTATGAATTCTTGTCAAGAAGTTAAGACAGCTTGCAGACTCATGAGCTGACGCTCAATCAGCTATTCGAGGAAATAAACAATGCAAAAGCTGTCCTAGTGGATGAAAGCAAAATGTTTCTGTACGCTAAATACCCATTTAACAAAACTTGTAACATGTTAGCCAAGTTCCCCCCATCGCTGAATTAGCCTCGTCAAAAGCAATCCAGGCTGTATGTCAAAGAATCTGCAACATTATGCTTATGATTGAAAAGATGACTATTTTCCGCGACCACTTACCATTGCCCCACATAATATTATAACATTAGGATAATTAAAATTACAGTGTTGGAACGTATTTCCGTTTTCGGATAACACCCGTTTTAATCTCATTAACTTTATTTTCAAGTTTTATTTTACTCAGAGCTCCTATGAGTTCTTGTCAAGAAGTTAAGACAGCTTGCAGACTCATGAGCTAACGCTCAATTAGCTATTCGAGCACTGGTGATGCAAGTTTTATGGTCAAATTGGATCAGTCAAATTTGACTCGGATGCAGGTGATGCAAAGGACGACAGAGCTGTGTCTTTTGTTGAGCTTTAACTGGAGTGCTCCCAAAAACTTCCGAATTGTCTACAGATAATGAAGATGGATGACACGGAAACAGAAGCCGACGCAACCAAACGTACTGGTGTGCGTGGAAGGTCAAGACAGGGATCTGCTGTTTGAACTCTCTGAGGCGTTTAAGTTAAACCTTCCCACTGGTGTCATCCAAAGTTGCAATGGATTGGCCTCACTATCCCTGGACAACGGTCCTGCCAAGCTGCCGAAAGGTAACGTCCTGGGTGTAGTAACAAACCTTAAGCAGGCGCAGTGGCTGCCTGTTTCAGTCTGGCCAAAGATTTCCTGGGTTTCCGGGCAGGCGGCGGGATAGCTCGAAGAAATCTGTAACGGTCAAGTTGTGTGGAACTGGTACGCCTGATCTTAGCACTCAGCAAAACCTACAGTTTGTGGAACAGATCAACAATTTTGCTGATGTCATTTCTTCCACCAGAGAGGACGTCATTGGGAAGGCTCAGGGCCTGAAGCACACTATTGGTGCAGAGCATTAGTGAACCAATCAAGCAAAATTCGTCAAAAGATTTTCAGCGTATGGAAAACAAGAGCGGTGAAGATGCTTGAAGAAGGGGTCATAAGAAAATCGAAGTCCCCATGGGCCAGATGGTGTTGGCAGGGATGATCTTTTGAGGCTTGGTAGGAAGGCAAAGTACTTTTAACGACACTGGATTGTATGCAGGGGGATTGGAAAATCCGGACGAGGAATCCATTCCCAAAACAGCCTTGCCACGACGACAGGGTACGAATTCCTCGTTATGCCTTTTGGGTTGACAAATGCTGGAGCTACATTCCATCGGTATACGCCATCTGTACTAGAGGGACTGCAAGTCAAAGTCGTGTATATCCACGACATAATCGTGGCCAGTGGAACTTTAAAGGGGCATCTGATCCATCTCCGCCATGTGCTGAGGAGACTGCGGAACAGCCATGTACTGATGAAGCCTTCAAATTGTGTTTTCGATGCCAAAAGAATCACTTTTCTGGGAATGGATCTAGATAAACGAACGGTATTCCCTTCATCAAATTCACCTAATTTATCCCAATTTCGAACTTCCTGGGATCGATGGGTTACTGTCGGAGATTCTACGGCAGTTTCTCCGACATGGCCGAACCTATGAATAAGCTGACCAGGAAGGACATGGACTGAGGTGGCACAACAAGCATTCGAGTCTATCAAATCCGCTTTGTCTAATGCAATCGCGCTAAAGCAAACTGCCAGCGATCTTTGACCACAGCTCACCATCGAAGCTAAATGCCAGTGGGCACGACTTGGGCGCTGTCCTGTACCAGAAGAGAAGCAAAGGCGTGAAGTTGGTTGCGGTACAGTAAAAGGCTCTAAACCGAGGTGAACGTAACTACGCTGCTGCAGAGAAAGAAGCGCTTGCAGTGGTCTGGGTGCTTAAAGTTTTGGAACGGCCCTGGCGATCTCTCAGCAGAAGACTGATGTTTGGCTCGACCATAAGCCACTTTCCGCCATAGGCAAGCCTTTTAGCCATCCAAACATTTTGTTTAGCACACTGTAAGCTGTTTTAGGGACTTTAAAGTGCATCATTGAACTTGTGTATCAGGCAGTTGTGAAAGTCTGGGGGGTTTGGTACACTTACGCAGAATCCACTAAAAAACTGACTTCGTACAAATCTGAGGTTTCCGCAGAAATCTGAACAAGAGTAAGAAGTTACCGTAATACATCTCTCCTGTAGAAATTACAGAAGTTCCTGTATTTTCCACAAAAGCAACTTTATTTTTTACCGGCCTCTCGAATAGTAAAACAACAGGAGTTTCCTGTAGAAAATGCTAAGGAAACCTGTAGTTTTCATTACAAGAGTTTCCTGTAGAAAATACAAAAGAAACCTGTAGTTTTGTTAGACTTTTTGGACAATCCTGAATCAGATATCAAACCTGTAGTTTTTACAAGACAAACCCTGTTATTTCAAAAATGAGGGGCAGGTGCAGGGGGCGGCCGCTCCCAAAATATTTTCGGCAGGGAGCGGCCGTTACAAAAAATTCACCCACGGGGTGTTGAAAGAGATCAATGAAAGAACAAACGAAACTAAGATTGTATTCAAATTCAAAGTGATTCTTGTACTTTCTACTGGAACATTTCTAAGAGATTATACATGTTATTCCGATTATGTAAAATGGCCGAAATATAGAATGAAACTATAAAGCCAACAGTTACGATTACTTTCAACAATTTAGATTTCAGTTTTTGTGCTACTATTCTTAAGTTTTTAATTTTTGTGCTAGTATTTTTAAATCTTCAGTTTTTCTGCTATATACTAGTTTTAAATGTCCCATTTTTGTGCAATTGTCCTATATAACTCTACTTAATGAATTGCTGCGTTTAGTGAAATGGACTTTAACAATGTGCACGTAAGTTTAGTAATAGTTTTATCGAAACTTTATATCAACAAATATGTCTTATTTTAAACACTGATTACGGTAAATATCTGCTGTAGACGGGGATTCTGCATTGGAAACTTGAGTTTTGTTCTTTATGCGTAAGTGGAAACATGAGTTTTCACAGTTACCTGAAACTGAGAACAAAGGTTCTGCGTAAGTGGAATACACCGTCTGGGCTGTGTTAAACTTTTAATTGAAAAGGCTAATAGTTTTGTGTAAAGTCAGTTTGAAACACTGCTTTTAGTTGTCGGCTGTAAACTAATATTTGCGAAACAAAAGAGCTGCACATTTATCAACTTTGCAACAAACTAGAACGTTTTGAAACTGTAGTTTGTCAATTTAAATTCCATACATCCTCACCCCACCTGCAGCGTTCGTCTTGTCTACGAACACAGCGTAGTAATTTTACAGCGTAAACATATTTTTCAGTATACAATATTCCATCTTATAAACTATTTATGCCTGACTGTTAACTTCCTTTCCAACCAGTCTCATCGTATATCAAAGACTTTTCAATAAAGGAGTGTATAGTAAATTGCAGGTTGGGCTTTCCGATTGAAGCATCCACTTTTATTTCAACTCTTCATGTATTAGTTTTTCCGGATACGCCTCAGCGTAGCCGGCTATTATACATTATTCTCTGTGTAAAGGCGTCTCCACTGCATGTAAAACTTTATGCGGCTGGATGGGACTGGTGCTAAACATGCATACGGTTTGGGCAATCATAACGCCTGCATCAGTTTTCGAACTAAAAATAGATTTTGCTATCTTTCCTGATTTCCACAGGGAATTTTGAATTGAAATCTTAGTTGAAAGTATTTATGCAAATGAAGCCTACGCTCAATAACTTACAGCAATCTGAAAACTGTTTCCATTGATGTAAGACCGTACAATCTTTCTTCTCTTTATAAAGTCGTCAAAATGGTTTTTCCACTAAACTCCAGATTGATGCAACTACTTCAATTTGTTGAAACACATTTCCACAGTTTCCCCCTCAACCCAAAGCGGAAATAAATCTTACAGGTTTTCTGAAAACTGCATAATTCAAGTTTCCCTGCGCAATTCTACAGCTTTCCAAAAAGGTCAAGAAAGCTACTGAATTCCCGACTCTACAGTTTAATGGAGCCATGTCTCTCCCTCGGCATAAAATTTACTGCGTAGCCGGCCCCAACTAAATTTTAGTTTAACTCCAAAGCTGGCAACAAGAATTTTGCATACAACTTCTGCTTGTTAGCAATCCTTTAGTCTCTGTACAATCGAACCGGAAGTTTACATATTGCGTGCAATATATTTTTGATGCCATACATGTTCTACATTCTAATCAATAGCATAGTTTGGTCCTGTCCGTTCTGTCCTGTTTACTGGAGCCTGGTACTATTGCATGAATTACTTCAGTAAGTGATGTGGATTAGTAAAAAAGTGTCAGCAAGAAGGACAACGGCTTGAAAAATCGCTGATCATTTACAAGGATTTTAAATTATTTGATTCCTACTGAAGAACGACAGTCTTTAATGTCATGTGAACGACGGCGTCTACGCCAGGGTGCCAAATAATTGCTGAATTAATACGCCAGGATGCTATTTTCAAAGGAGAATTCTCTTCTGTTCAGTAGTAATAGACGAATATGGACCCAAATAATGATCAGAATGACAGAGTTTGGTGATATCATGTGTGAATACCTCTACGAAGAAACGAACACACAAAAATTTTTTTAAATGTAAAAATCTGTATATAATTGAAGTGTCAAAATGATTAATCTGCCAATTTTTTATTGCTGCTTTTCTATATGACAGCCAGTGTTTGAACATACATCATTGTATTTATGGATTACTTCACTAAGTATCCAAAATATGCAGCCATCCCTGATCAGACTCAGACTGTAGTCACAGTAGCGAAAATCTTTTTGACTGATATCCTTTGCAAACATGGGACCCCCAGACGTTTGTTGTCCGACCATGGAACCAATTTTATGTCGGAATTGCTGGCCGAAGTTCTCCCGTCCTGTGAGGGTTTAAAAGTTTCGGTCTCACCATATCACCCTAAATGTGATGAAATGGTAGAGTGTTTCAACCGAACCTTGCCGGGTGTGCTCACTAGCTATGTGAAAATTGGAAACACCAATTAGGACGTGGATGATTCTGTTTGCATATCGAAGCGCATAGCACGAGAGCACAGAAATGTCACCGTTTACAATGGTCTATGGTAGAACGCCCTTCTATCAACTGACGCAGCTTTGGCCTTGCCTGAACTCAATTACAATGACGTACCAGCTTATGCTGAAGACTGGGCTTCACAGCTCAGTGCTGTTTGAAGCATTGCTTCTGACCTGCTTACACAGCAAAAGCCAATCTATGACCGGGGAGCGTTTTGGCCAAATTGGAGCATTGGGGACAGAGTTTTACTACGATTCCCTAAACAGAAGAAACTGGAACTTCAGTGGGAGGCCCTTACGAAAGCGTAAGAGTGCGCCCACCTAATGTGATCATTATTCCGGTACATAGAAGACGGCTTGACAAGGAAACGACAGTTAACTCTAACTGACTCAAAGCCTATCGTGAGCAATACCGGTAATTGCTGAAGATCACAGAAATACTGGGAGTTTCTGAACCGTTATCCCGAGATTTGGTCGTTCTCAGCGAGATGAACGAGACTCAGCCTGCACCAGGACTGCCCAAAAATAACAGTAACACCTAGCAGTCTTGGCCTTGTTTAAATCTCCCTGTTTAAATACTGTAATGTGTATGTTCATGGCATAACTGCTGTTTGTTTAGTTTATTGTTGTGCCTGTTACATTATACACCTGCCCGTACTTTATTCTGGTATTGCGTTAGTATTAAAGCCAGGATGTTCCGATTGATAAAAGTAAGGGACCAACTTCTGTACATAACTTAATTCAATTTTTATGTCCAGTCGTAGCGGGTCGTAAAGGCGTCACCCATATATCCGGTTAACTGAAAAACTTGAGTCGTACATTTTGAATCTGTTATGCGTCTTTCAAATAATTCGTCAATCTTCGATAACTACATTCTTGCAATTCAATAAGAATTGCGTTCATTTTTTAACGACTTTCTCATAATGTTGCTCGACCGCTAGCTGACATTCACATCACTAAACTGATAATGTAAGTTAGCTGCTGGCTTACTTTCTCATAATGTTGCTCGGCCGCCGAGCAACATTCTCATAATGTTGCTCGGCCGCCGAGCAACATTCTCAGACTAAATTTGTCCACTATTTAGTACAAACTTGGATTCTAACTAGATTCAACATATGGATTCTCATTAGCTAGCTGTTTATAGAATGAGCGGTAAATTTAAAAAGGGAACAATTGGGAACATGGGAAATGAATGTTTATTTAACTAAAATAGGTATTTATAAAACTTGTAACATTTCTATGCAATTCTGAATTCCAAAATCTTTAAAAACTTTCTTGCAAAACCACACTATTTCACTTCATATTCCCTTAGATCTTGCTAACGTATATATAGCTACTGTAGACCTGCAGCATCAATCGGATGGGTTTCATAAAGACCTCAGAAATTAAAATTAGCCCGTTTAAAAAACTGAACTCTATATTCCATCTATTTTTTAATTGTTTATACGGTCCCTGTTTGCTTCTGTGAACATTCAAGTTTTGATTTCCTTTTAAACTTAACGATTATGGCAAAAAGTAGCGTAAATTCTTTGCAAAAGCAACATAGATTCCAACTACATTCACAGCACAAGGCGGCATTTTCCTTTGATGTCCAGACTTTAAACGACCATACTGAACGAAGCATACGTTTTAAGAAGTTGGTGCAAGGATAAAAATGTTCACCATGTTCCAATCTACACAAACAAATTTTAAAAAATTAAAAATTCTAATTTTAAAATTTTTGAAATTTTTGAAGTCAGGACACTTCTCATACCCTGCCCTCAAAATTTCGTGTAAAATTGGACCAGCCGTTAATTTTTCCGGTTGAGGGGGGGTCTGTGGAAAAGACCCAACCCAAACCAATTTTTGGGATGTTCAATCTCTGATGCTATGCACTGCAAAATTTTTGGTCTTCTAACGTTGGCAAAACCTCCACTTATTTACTCTATTTCTCATCAGATCTTGCTAACGTATACATAGCTACTGTAGACCTGCAGCATCAATCGGATGGGTTTCATAAAGACCTCAGAAATTAAAATTAGCCCGTTTAAAAAACTGTGCTCTATATTCCATCTATTTTAATTGTTTATACGGCTATTTTTTTCAAACTATTTTCATTTCGCTTTGACACTGCAAAGTTAAATTAGTTTAAACGTCTAAATCCACAAGTATTTTGTACTTGTAAATCAACAGGTTTTTACGGCTTTAAATCCTGAAACTTTCGAATATAATTTCTCAGACCAAATTTTCTAGTAACATTTTGTTACGTTTTTCACAAGCTTAAATCCACTAAATTCTGTTTTTGTAGTAAAAATACAATTGTTTGGTACTTCAGTGCTTTTTATTATTTATTTTTGTTATAGTCGGTCAATCAGCAGTCAGGGTTTTATTTGGTATTCGTTGCCGTAATATGCTTTATTTCCATCCATGTTATTCTGCTAAGGCGTTTTTGTGCAATTTTCTGACAGCTTTTATGCTCACTATTTCATCTGTATGCCAGAGTTGTCGCCAAATCAAGAGGGTGTCTCTTTCTGGTGCCCAGACCTTTTAAGCTTAATACCAATGTATCTGCGGTCAAGTTATTAATTTGTCTGTCCGTCAGAATGTACCATCTGGGCTTGAACCTTATCCTTCATTTTATGCTATTCCTTACTTGCGGGCCCCGATCGTACCCTCTCTGCCAATGCCCGTTCGAAACCTTTCTGGCCATCCAACTTCTCTTTTATTTCGGTTTGGTTTTACCTTGCTCAGATTACCTCAATCAGAACCCCCTCTATTGCGACAAGCCACGTGTTTTGCTCCATCTCTCACTCCAGCTTTTACACCTCGACCACTGACGGTTACTGCTCCTACGCAGCCGTCTACCGTAAGTATTTACCTGCTGCCGTCTGACGCGTCTGATTCCCAGAGCCGTTCTGATACACCATTCATAGATGAACCTAATATTTCAAAGGACATGTACGTTCTAGTTACTTCTACTGTTCCGGATGTCCAACCTGGTCCGGTATCTGACAATCACCAGACAATCAGCCAACCTGTTGTAGCCATACCGGACACTTCACCAATGATAGTTCAGCCTCCTGTCACGCAGGACAGTACGATCTCCTGTATCTATATTGGTTTTAATAAAACCCCTCACGCCAGCCCATGTCGGAATGTTTCGGCTGCCCTGGATGTTCCGGGCAAATCCATGAACTATTTGTCGCGCCCAGCGTCGCCAATTCCCAAGACTCCAACTGGCAATGGGACGCCAGAAGGGTTTTGGAATTTGAAGCCTTAGATCTAAAACAATGAAAAGATGCCGCTACAGGTGCTGGTGTACAAGAAACCACTTCCAAGTCCACGTTACACCTTCCACGGGTCGGCCAATGCATCGTGACCGTTGCGCGGTCTGTGGTTCCAACTTAATTCCTTGTCTCTTCAATGAATGCCACCAATGTGAACTCACGAAAGCGGATCATTCACTCTTGCCATCTCCTTTTTGCACCACCGTGCAAACCCTAAATTTGGTCATATTAGCCAGAGCTAAAATCAGGAGGTGGTGCCCCGCCATTGGAAAAAGGTCATTGTCTTCTCCCAAACTGATGCTGTATCGAAATATGCTGTGTTATGTAACGAAATGTCCTAAATTTAGAATGTATCTGTTTAAAACACCTGAGTAATTGTCGTGATCTGTTATTCTGGTTAGTAACGAGTAAGTACAACACCAAAATTACAAACTCCAATCTATACAATACATCCAATACATCATCCATGAGAGTATCGAGAACAGCGTTCGATTCTTTACCACGGAAATAGCTTATCCGAAACCGCCATCCCCACGGTCAGGACTAATTTCTGCGCACACTAGTTTGTGAGTGGCGGTGTATAAATTTATCGCTCTCTCTCGTTTGCGATTTCCTGCGCATACGACCGTGGCTATAATTTAACTTGATCGATTTTTTCTGTTACACATACAATTTCTACAAGATGGGACCTACCTCGAAAAACCTAAAGCCTGCTTTTGCGGTCAATCCGACTAAAACCGAGGTCCAGCGCTGCGAATGTGGACATTTTATTATTATGAATGTAGGAACGTTTGTTTCAAGTCTCGACCTAAGTATATTGATCAAGGATAAAGGATCATATTTGGTGTCCTTGCTGTGGTCCTTGCTACCCGACTCCGACTATGACCCCGCTTTGCATCTAAGAGTGTTCACGGCAGACTGCTTACTGATATGGTTCGGGCAATTCGAATAATTCGGTTAGGGGACTGTCTTGTCTGATAGTAGTAACGGAGAGGTAAATGAGGTAGCATTGGGGGGAGGAGAGGGAGGGAGTGGCGCTGTGGTGCTGCGGTGCTAGGGGGTGGAGGAGGTAAAGTGGCGATGTGGCGCTGTGGTGCTGCGGCGCTAGGAGTGGAGGAGGGAGAGGCGCTGTGGTGCTGCGGCGCTGTAGCCGACCGGAACCATGGTCGACCCAAGCTTTAAATAAAAATTGTCCATTTTCTCTGGAAAATTTTGTATAGGTGGTTTTCAGGGTCGTAGAATTCGAAAATCACATTAGTTTTCTTATCCTACGTAAGCTCCATCCTCTACGTGACCCTAGACCGGAACCATAGCTGACCCAAGCTTAAAATTGAAAATGGTCCATTTTCTCTGGAAAAACTTTATGTAGGGGGTTTTCAGGGTCGTAAAATTCAAAAATATTAGCTTTCCTATCCTAGCTAAACTGCGTGCTCTTACGCGACCTTTGCCCGGAACCACGAACGGTCAAAGCCTAAAATTAAATTTGAAATTTATCTAAAAAAATGGTTCAATATTGGCATTTGTACGTGATCACAGGGTATAAAGTATGAGTTTTAAAGGCTTGTTTTTAACTAAAATGTGCTCTGACTCGTTCTTTTTTCTTTTAAATTTTGGGCAGCCAAATTTTGTAACGTCTTAGACGCTAACTTTTTCCAGTGTAAAATTTCTAGATCTGTATAGAATAATTCCATAGTTCGAACAATAGTTTCAAGCAATTTAAACGTACGTGGTCTTTATTCATTTCTAATTACATAACCCAAATTAGAGTAGGCAGCATGATCTATCAAATTTGTAACTTACTTAAATTTGAAAGAAAACTGGCTTTCTAGTTTAATTAATTGTAACGCCCTATTGCAGGAAAAGATTTGTTAACTTTGTATTAACAGAATTCATTACTTGACTGCTAGTGAATTGTGATTACATTGAAAAGTCCCTATTTTTCGCTTGATCCATTTGCTACTAAACAATCAACTCCACGAAAACAAAAGGTAAGAAAATTCCCTATATTCTTCGCTGCTGCCTCATTATTGAACATGTTATGAACTGGTGATTAAATAATTGGTGTAATTATAGAGGAAACAAGATTACGTTTCAGTTACTTGAGGAAACAATGACTGTCTGAGTTGATTGAATAATTTTAAAATGCCTGTTATGTACTAGACTCGTCCAGTGCTATAAATGTCTTTTCAATGCAATCTTTGCACTGAAGATTTATACTATAAACGATGTAAGTAGTTGACGAATACTTCAGGCCATACTGTTAATAATTTGTTTTCTCACTTCTGAAAGGGAAAGTTCTGCCTAAGGACAGCCTATCACGTGAACAACATCAGTGAAATAGACACATGTTCTGTCAGCAGGTCTAAATGTAAACAAAAACTTAGAAATGTTTACGCAAATCTCTTGTCCAATTCAAAGAATTATCGGTCAAGTGTATAATTCCTGTGACTGTTTATTTTGGTGTGTAATTGCGTGTAAATGCTTTCAGATTTTGGCCTTCCTAAATTCGGACGCTCTGGAAAAATGATTTTCTTGCGTCTTTGGTTTTGGCTATTTCTGCTTCTTTTCTTCCGCCCGATGCTTCCGACAGATCAGGGGGGACCCGCAGGTACTTAGTGAGAAATTTGAGTGTGAATGTTAAACTATCGATGTCAATCTAATTAATGTCTGAGAGTCACAATTGAACTGTATGACATTTGACAAACCTTTTGAAAAGGACAAAATTAGACAGGATTAGATTAGACAGGACAAATTTCGATTGTGAGACACTTCGCCACTCTATTGTTCTCTTTAGGTACTTGACCTTAGACTTAAACATTAAGATAGAGTTTAACTATAATGTTGAAAAAGGGCGCAGTAGTGGCAAAAATATAAGTATTTTCACTGCGTTTATTATATATTTGTTGTTTTCTATTTTGGTAAAACCTTTATAAAATGTTTATAATGTACAAATATTAAAATATATATAATTAAAATTTTTTATTTGTTTTATTTTATTTGATTTTATAAAAATTTGATTACCACTTAATTGCTGTAGTGTACAAAAACCGTTGTTTATCTTGCCCCCTCCCTTTTCTTCTTGTTTTCAATTGAGTGTATACGCCGTTCTCCTTCGCATTTACAAAAAGAGCAATTAAAGTGTGGCGAAGTGTCTCACTACCACAAATTTCAACTGACTATTTAATGGCTATGAAAATTTGAAAATTTTTATCTCGCCTAAAGGTGAAATTGCTATTTTCGTTTCTAGCTCTAAATCAATTGTGTATCCTCAACACTAAAATCTGCAGTCTATGTTCAACACTGCTCTGACTAGTAGTGATGGTTTTTGCACGAAGAAAAATTTGAGAAGCTTCTTTTTTATATAATTCACGAAGTATGTCTCCAGTAAAATTCCAATACGGGTGAGCTTTATTTTCAGATATAATTAATTTCAAATTTGCCCTTCTCACAAGCTCCCCCCCCCCTGGTTGAAGAAGAAGTTTAAACTCTCCTGCCATAATATGCAAATTAGTTTCTGTGATTAAGTGCCAGTTAACAAGTTGACGATGTTCTAGTGAAGTAGCACAGCCAACGGCAACGGGAGGACCCTTTAACCGAGTGTGATTCTGCATGTGAACCTTAAAACGCTCACAGAGGAACTTGAAATTGAACCAGTGATTTATAGTTTTTAATTATACAAGTAGTATTGGACAAGCTTTTAAGATCTTTTCCTAATTCCTATAATGCGATGCCACTCGTTCCTGTCTTTTTCATGATACCGTATCAAAATACTCGGTACTGTCAAGCGTACATAATAACTAAGAGTGTGACAAGCTCCACACTCTTAGTTATTAGGCTTGCGACGATCTGCATTAAAGTGGGTAACCCCCTTCCCCCAATTAAACTCCTCACTTCAAAGAAATTGGCACGCTATGCCCGTGCACTGAAGCTAGCAACAAACGCACCTTGGACTAACTGAATACTTCAGTTCCTTTTTGGATCTTATAACGCAGGCATAGCATACTAATTTCTTTGGAGTGATGGGTCTAATTTAGAGAGGGGGGGGCAGGGTCAGCCGTTGTCGTACAGATCATGTCGTAAGCCTAGTAACTAAGAGCGTGTCACTTCTCACACTCTTAGTTATTATGTTTCCTTGGTGCTATTTCTGTTCAAGTTTTCGAGGCCACTTAAATATTTCAGGCCGAACGATAAAATAGGCCATTATAATCAGAAGGCAGTAGAACAAAGTGGCACTCTGAAACTGAAGCATTTGTTTTTAGACACTCGACATTGAGATACTGCTCCTTTTAGGAGCCAGCTTGTTTTGGTATCTTACATAGTAGATGGTTGAAAAGGTTGGAGGAAATTTTGTGCAAGTTATAGATGCTGTCAATAACATTTGTCAAGTCGAAAATTATTTTGTAATTAATGACGAAAGTGTTTCGATGAAATAGATTTAAAAGTACTGAAAGTGTCTACGTGAATAGGTTTAGACATGCGAAGATAAAAAAGTGAACTCTATTTTGAGGAAAGGACAAATGTGTGACTAATGACGTGGAAAATTGTAGACTGTGCATTACAGACAAACAAAATTTAGATGTGTTAGTGTTAGTTGTTTAGAAAAAGTATGTTTGATTAATAATTAAAAGTGTATATGCGCAAGAGAACGAAGTGCAGCGACTTAATTTGGTTGTGTCTACGTAAGTAATTTAAAATGGGTCTGTGAACTGACACGATTTTTGAGTGTTTAATGACGCGAAAAAATTTATTGAGGTGGTTGTGGTTAAATCGAGGAATCTTGAAATAAATGGTACATCAAAATTTTTCCACTCTAGTTTAAAGTTTAAAGTCATCGCGTATTTATGAAAATTTTTTTCTTTAAAAAGGTACACATAAAAACTTTGACAGCTTGGCATGCTTAATTGGTGAGTCAGATGTTGTGAGTGATAAATAAGGTTTAATACATTTCAAGTGATCTAAACGAAGGTGTTTAAAATGTACTTAATCAAAATTGATGGGCTTAGTTTATTACATGTTTTATTAGAAAATTACCTACCAATTTTTGACATGAGGTTGATTCAATCACAAATTGAACATTTGCCGTTGACTGACTGGTAACTGATTAAATGGAATTATAAAAAATTTATTGTATCATAATCACAACATTCAAAAAAACAAACATTTTTTATTTAAAAAATTAACGTCCAATCCGAGTCTATTTCGGAGAGTCTCTGTTCCGGATAAGGTTGCAATGTGTTCTGGAGAAGGGCCCATGACAGCCCATCAGCTGCACGGAGTGGGCTATGGTATGCAGTGGAGCCTGGCCGACGGCATCCTCCATGGCCAATCGTCGGTTTGGTCCGAGGCCTTAAATAAAAGAATAGCAAATGTTACACTTGATTAAATTTGAGTCTGTAAAGGTAGCAATAAATAAGCATAGAATATTCCTGTCGCATTCAAACTTTACATTTAAATTTACGTTATACGTTACAAACAGTAGATCTTGTGAAATAACAGCAGCGTATGAGGAAATATTGTAGACTTCAGTAAGTGCAATAAATACTCAATATATATATATACACACACATATATATATATATATATATATATATATATATATATATATATATACCTCGAAGTGTGTAAGCCTTGCCCATGAAGGTAAAGCTGACTTCGCAGCCACCTTCAGACGGTTTGGTAGAAAGGCTTTTGAGGACGTCCAAGTTGTCGGCCCGGAAGATGTCCATGGCCCTTCTCCATAGCATACCCCCACGTTGAAAATCTATAAAAAGGATAAATAATAAGCAAAAAAAATAACTTTGAAATGAATATTTTGAATATTTTGGATTTAAAGATGCATGATAATCAAAATTAAGAGAATTCCTAACGAATGAAGATTATGAGTCTTACGTTTCTGATCGACCGCCCGGTCCAATTAGGGTCTTCCAGAACGACAGAAACGTCCGTCTGCAGCTGTGCTGCAGCATCCAGCTTAGCTTTTTAGATTGAAGATCCAAATCCTAAATATATATATATATATATATATATATATATATATATATATATATATATAAGCACGGTTAATTGATTTAAAGAAACCTCGAAAGTTTAATATTTTAAATTGGGAATCAAACTTTACAAAATAACAAATGAAAAACACATAGCTATGTTCGTCTGTCATTATGCTTCATTGAAAAATTTAATACCTTTACAAGTGTGAAATAGTCGTTAGAAACAATGTTAATTTTGTAAATTATCTTATGAATGATGATACTAAATTCAAATCTTAGCTACTTTGGTACTTTTTCAAGATGGAGTCACTTTGTGAGAAGTTGGGGTGTTTAGTGTCTTGGTTAGAAAGTTAATGCTAGTTGGTTGGGTTCGGGTTTCCGTCCTTAGAGTTGGCAGCTGAGACTTGGTATTGTGATTTGGGTAGTTTCGTTCTGTTTGGCGAATTATTTGTTTTGTGGTACTTTTATGTTTTATATTAACTCCGCTGGCGCCCGCACGCTGCTCTACATGATTTTAAGACAGTATAACTCATCCTACTAGCTCACCACATTTGTTTTCTTTTGTTTCTAGGCTGCTTCTAGTGCTCTTAACCCAATATTAGTTAACTTTGTTTTGTTTCTACTGTTGTTTGTTTGTTCTACTTCTACTGCCGAACCCTTGTCCGGGGGTGGTGTAAAGGTGTAAAGTTTTGGTGTACAGTCTTGGTTTCTTCTGTGTGTGGGTAGCTTGGACAGTCTGCATAGTGAACAGAGCGTCCGTCAACAGTTCTCAAGTAATTATTAAAACGCGTAGCCTTCTCAATGGGCTTCAGAATATAGTCCGCATTTGGCCTGCATTTTACTCTTCAAATTTACAATATTACACTTTCTCAGACTAGCACATAGTTTAAACTATCAAACCATTAGTGGACTATTCCTATTCTATTTCGTAAAACTGCATGAGAGGGCAGAACACTTAGTAGAGGGAACGGCAGTCTATAGAGAGGGAAGAAATCAAACAGGTTTAGGTTTTGTTGCAACCTTCTTCGGGGAATAACTCGCCCGATACAGTAGTCGTAATAACCGTTAAAAAGAAGGACTCCAATTCGGCACTAAAATTGTATGCTGTGTATCGTAACCCCTTGTTCGTATCGTAACTTTTGAAATGGTCACCTTTGCAGAACTGCTATGCTCCAGTTTTTGTGTTGGGAACTCAGACATCCCCAATTTACTGTACTATCCTATCACTGAGCTGGAAGCACTCGCTGTCATTTGGGCCGGGAAGAAATTTCATCACTACGTTTATGTCTTTCCTGTGACCATCGTGACTGACCACAGTGCGCTTAAGTGGTTGCTCGAAAAGGAACATAAATCGGAACGGTTGCGCCGATGGGCACTGAAGTTGGCAGTATATAAACCTGTCATACATCAACCATCGACACCTCGTTCTCACAAGCACAGAAGGCAGACCCCGATTTTGCTGATTTGATCGCTTATCTCCAGCATGGAGTCGTACCGGCGAATGACATCTTAGCTCGCCGAATCGCCGCCGAATCTGCTACGCTTATTCTTGAAAACAATGTCCTATATCACATATATTCTTATGGCAGGCAGGGGAGGGATTACTGGAAGCAACTAGCATTACCGGCTCAGTATCGGGTGGAAATGCTTAAAGAACAACATGACAATTCTTTGGCTGGCCATATGGGAGCCAAGCGTACCTATCGTCGGTTATTGGTGCGATACTATTGGCCAGGAATGTATACAGCTGTGCAGAACTGGTGCCAGAGACGCCAGGTTTGTGCCAGAAGAAAAACCCCAGTCCCTACTTTCAAGGAACCTCTCGTTCCCATTCCAGTGCAAGGTCACCCCTTTCATCGATTAGGAGTCGACATCGTAGGACCCCTTCCCGTTTCTGACAAAGGTAATAAATATGTTGTTGTGTTACTGACTACTTTACTAAGTGGGTCGATGCTTGTGCCCTGCCAAATCAAGAAGCCATCACCGTTGCGACTGTTTTCTTCGATCAGATTATCTGTCGACAGGGGGCACCGTCCGAATTGCTTTCTGATCGTGGCTCTAACTTCACATCGGACCATATACAAGAACTATGTGCTGTCATGCGCGTACGTAGAGTCTATACCACTGCATACCACCCTCAATGTAATGGCCGGACTGAAAAATTCAACCGTACCCTCGTCGACATGATATCCAAGCTCATTGATCACGATCACGAATGGGAGAGCTACCTTAACCCAGTGCTCTTTGCATATCGGTCCTCGTCTCACGACTCGACTGGACACAGCCCCTTTTATCTAATTTACGGCAGGGATCCTAGTCTTCCGTCCGATCGTTATGAACCAGCACAAGCACGATTCATCGGTACAGACAGCTATCTGATCACGCTAACCAGTGCCCTCACCGAAGCGTGGACAATAGCCTTGGACAACATACGTGCCGCACAACAACATTATGCAGACCACTAGAATCAAAATGCTCGAAGTCAACACGTATCCGTAGGTGACCGCGTTCTTCTGCGTCATCCACCTGGTCCTCGACAGAAGCTTCGGAGTAAATGGGTTGGTCACTATAGAGTTGTCGAAATTCGAGAGCCCAATGTAAAGCTCCGATCCCTCGACGATCCTAACGCTACCCCGTTCGTCGTCCACAAAAACAAAATCTCACGAGCCCTATCTTCCACCACTCCCTCCTACCCGTCCAGAATACCGTGATTCTTCCTCAGTTGCCGATGTATCTGACGAATTTTGATCTGTCTCTGTTTGCTCTGATCTGCTTTGTATATACCGCTGTGTTCGTGTCTTGGGAAGATTAACTGCAACTGAGGTACTCAACATGTGTTTTCCTGCCTTGCTTACCTGTCGGGACTGCTTGCAATGCTTAGGTCGTCTGGGCCATTTGATGCAGGCAACCTGACAGGTGCGTGTCAACTCAAATTGCGTTGCTGTATTGCAGTTGCAGATAATCTGGGTTTTCGTCATGTTGTAGGCTTTTCTGGCGTTGTTGTGCTGTGTTGTTTGTCCGTTTGTCCTGTACTTATCTAGTAAACTTATCTAGTAAACTGACGTGTACATAGCTATTCTTTGGGTTCAGCCGTAAGTACGTAGGTGATTATCATTCATTAGGCAATTAGGGTTCATTACCTCCTTTTTCTAGTTCTTCAGTTGCTTATATTTAGTTGCTTGCTTGTGTTGCGTTTAAGGTGGTGATTCCTTTTGGGCACATATTATCGGTTGGCGGTACAAATCAAGAGGAGATTTGATGAAACTTTTCAAAATAAGTTCTTTTAGCATTCTAACACCCTCCGCGCAATCCCGCTTCAAAACTTCGATGTCTCCGTTCAGGGCAGTTTTTCCCGATTTTTAAAAATTAGACAGTAGCCGCATAGCCACAATTGTATTCATTCGAAAGATCTTGTTGTGCTCTACATTTTTGCTTTTTGAAGCACCTTTCTAGCTTTTCTCTACAGTGAGGTATAGCTGATTTTCTTATTTTGGCGTTCAAAACTTGTCATTTTTGCAGAAATCAAATAATCCGCCATATCTTGAGCTACGCAAGCCGTAAACTTAAACTAAGGGTGTCAATTTGAAGGTCCCGTCCATAAATTAATATTGGGTCGGGTCCTGGGGGGGCTTGTCCCCAAAAAATTTTGAGGGGGCTTGTACCTTGAACAAAAACTTTCAGGGGGGCTTGTACCTCAAGAATATATTTGTAATATATTTCAAAAAATTGACGTTAATTTTATCAAAATTTGCAAAAAGTTTCCATTTTTAGAAAAAATTTCAAAAATTTGTCCGATTTTCCCAAAAAATTAAACATTTTAGCTAAAAAATTCCGGCGAAGCCGGACATTTTTTGAAATTTTACTGTAAAAACTAATTTTTTTCGGCTATTTCTGGTTATCCCTTGGCCATTTTTTCGTGACCCCTTGTCCCCGACGGCGGCAGGGCTTGTACCTTGTACGGGTTGGGGGGGGGGCTTGGACCCCCCAGACCCCCCCGCGTTAACCTATGGTCCTGTCGTGGCCGATTATTCATGGCATTGTAATCTTCTAAATGCTATCTCGTACGCTGCTGTCATAAAAAATGTAGTTTTTGCAAAAACATGACCAAATTTTTTCCATTGATTGTGGAGCATTTACCATGCAAGCTAGAGGGTTGCCACTTACTGGACGTGTTTTGCACAAAAATACCCAGGGAACCTTTTTTAGTTTCCCCGATTGCTGCTTTCGACCTAAAGTGGTCGCTTGCCAAAGTTGGGGAAAGTAGGCAAAATCCAGGTTGCGCATACATTTTAGTTAATTTCTTTTAACGTTTCTTTATATAAGAACGTTGTTGTTCTTTCTTTGTTTTATTAGCGGCTTCATAATTATTAAAAAAGGGTCCCCAGCTATTTGATAGTGGAATAGAATGATATGGCCGACGCCTCACGAAAAAATTTGTATTAGTCTGCATAAAATCTGGAAGATTAAATTACCTCACAAAATGCAGTATAATAATTTCCCAAAACTTAAGTTATGTTCACTGTATTCATTAGAAATAGAAAATATTAAGCTTCATTTCGATATAAAAATGGCTTCGTAACTCCTAGGAATGAATGAGTAATAACGGTTCAAAGTTGATGTCTCCAAAAGGAATCACCACATAAAGGGGGGGCGACTAAAATGGGGGCGCCCCGAATTTGTCCGATTGGCCTACTTTTCGGCGAAGTTAAAGAGCATGGGTGTGGTCAAAAAATACTTGGTCGTTGGTTCTTAGCCGCCTTCCAGCGATGTGCAGGCGTCGCGTTTATGTGCCCGACCCCCCCCCTTTTTCGCAACTACCAACATAATTAATTAAAAATCTCTGCTGGCTGCACGACCCTAGCTAAAAGCTTGTCAATGGCCAATGTGATTTGGCACTTGCGCCCTTATATGCGGAAAAATACTAGACGTCTGTATCCTATCTGCATCTAAGGCAATTACTGTTCAAAGTTGAAGTTTCGGCAAAATTTTGAAAATTTTTGGCTAACGAAAGGAATATTCTGTTACTGGTGCGAGCTATAAGGCTGTAATTTGGCATATACAGAGGCCCTATAGGAGTACTCGTTTGCTTGCTTACTTGCCAAAGGGCAAGAAATTCTGCCGCGTGAAAAAATTTTTATGTCAACTTTATTCTTCAAAAATTGCCAAAATCGCCGTTTTCAGTCTGTCGGATCTAAGCCTAAAGGCTTTCTGCAGCCATAGAAGTCGCAAACCTTTACTAATCGAGCTGAAATTGTTTGTGGGTGTGTTTTC
This sequence comes from Trissonchulus latispiculum, assembly GCA_030248195.1. NCBI lineage: Eukaryota > Metazoa > Nematoda > Enoplea > Enoplida > Ironidae > Trissonchulus > Trissonchulus latispiculum. The sequence goes on from JASAND010021573.1 coordinate 58,213, forward strand.
AACCACGCTGAGTTCAAATACCTCAAAAAATTTTAATTTCAAAAAATTTGATTTTTTCGATTTCTCGGGTACAAGGCCGAAAGAGGCGATTTTGTCAATTTTTGAAGATTAAAGTTGACATAAAAATTTTTTCACGCGGCAGAATTTCCTGCCATTTGGCACAAATGAGTGCTCCTATGGGGCCTCTGTATATGCCAAATTACAGCCCTATAGCTCGCACCACTAATAAAATATTCCTTTCGTTAGCCAAAAATTTTCAATTTGCAGAAACTTCAACTTTGAACAGTAATTCTCTCAGATGCAGATAAGATACAGACGTCTAGTATTTTTCCGCAGATAGGGACACATGTGCCAAATCATATTAGCGAATGACAAGCTTGGAGCTAGGGTCTTGCAGCCAGCAGAGATTTTTAATTAATTATGTTGGTAGTTGTGAAAAAGGGGTGGTCGGGCACATAAACGCGACGCCTGCACATGGCTGGAAGGCAGCTAAGAACCAACGACCAAGTATTTTTTGACCACACCCATGCTCTTTAACTTCGCCGCAAAGTAGGCCAATCGGCCAAAGTCGGGGCAAAAGTTTAGTCGCCCCCCTTATGTTGCCTATTAGCCTTTTTTGTTGTTGTAGATGCTGCGCCTCTCCAATTTGATAGCGTTTCAAGGCCAGCTGGACCCGTTGTCCAACATGTTCGCTGCGATTATTTCTGTTCTTGGTTTCACCTTCCACAGCATTGAACAGGCCTAGCAGTTCGTGCGTGCAAGCCTTTTCGAAGATGATCATTGTCAGGCGCAGATTCAGCAGTCTGGCCAAGATGCCCGCCGTTGTCAACAGATGGGGCGCTCTGCCCGCCAAAGTTTGCCGAAATGGCATTCTATACGTCTCCACATCCTGAAGGGTCTCTTGTTCCGTAAATTTTCTCCATTGAATGAGACTCTGCATAATTTACTCTTAGACACTGCTGCTAAATCACTCATAGAGGCTACACGGGATCGTTACTGGGGAGCAGGATTAACTAAAACTGATCTTCTTTCCTGACGGGGTCGTCATCTTCCAGGTCGCAATATAATGGGACAACTCTTAATCAAAGTATGGGATGTTATTGCAGGGACTCGAGCCTTCCCCAAAATGTTGGTTGTAATGGACTCCCAAGGACGGGAAGTAGCCCCTCATCCTAATGTATATTTGATTTTCGTTCCGGGAGTCAAAATTCAGTTTCTGTTTAAACTTGCCGCTGCTGTTTGTCATAGTCATTACTATATTTGTTTTGTCATTGGCGGCACGAACAATTTGCCTCTTGGCCGCAACCGCCGTTCCCAATGATGGCGCTACTCAGCCACTAAGCCTGAACGCGTTCTGCTACAATTCTATCGCGGAATGCGCTACTTCATGCGCTCATGTTCTGTGCCTTTAGTAGTGGGCGACATTCTCCCACGGTTTAACGACTGCCACGCTGCCGGTTCTCATCGTAGAAGTCGCATGCAGCAGGTAGGCGTCAGAGTGAATCGCGGCCTTCGTCATCTCGTTGCGGAACATAACCGAAATGGTGGTTCCATACAGCTGCTTCCCTTATGTTCTGTATTCAACAATCGAGCTCTGTTCAAACTTCGCCACCATGGCACCTCTCCTTATGACCTGCACATTAACTCCGCTGGCGCCCGCACGCTGCTCGACATGATTTTAAGACAGTATAACTCATCCCACTAGCTCACCACATTTGTTTTCTTTTGTTTCTAGGCTGCTTCTAGTGCTCTTAACCCAATATTAGTTAACTTTGTTTTGTTTCTACTGTTGTTTGTTTGTTCTACTTCTACTGCCGAACCCTTGTCCGGGGGTGGTGTAAAGGTGTAAAGTTTTGGTGTACAGTCTTGGTTTCTTCTGTGTGTGGGTAGCTTGGACAGTCTGCATAGTGAACAGAGCGTCCGTCAACAGTTCTCAAGTAATTATTAAAACGCGTAGCCTTCTCAATGGGCTTCAGAATATAGTCCGCATTTGGCCTGCATTTTACTCTTCAAATTTACAATATTACACTTTCTCAGACTAGCACATAGTTTAAACTATCAAACCATTAGTGGACTATTCCTATTCTATTTCGTAAAACTGCATGAGAGGGCAGAACACTTAGTAGAGGGAACGGCAGTCTATAGAGAGGGAAGAAATCAAACAGGTTTAGGTTTTGTTGCAACCTTCTTCGGGGAATAACTCGCCCGATACAGTAGTCGTAATAACCGTTAAAAAGAAGGACTCCAATTCGGCACTAAAATTGTATGCTGTGTATCGTAACCCCTTGTTCGTATCGTAACTTTTGAAATGGTCACCTTTGCAGAACTGCTATGCTCCAGTTGTTGTGTTGGGAACTCAGACATCCCCAATTTACTGACAGGTACTGTTTACTTTATAGGAAGACATGTAGTGGGTTAAAACTTGAATAAGTGCTCTCTGCGTGGGGGGTCCCCGTACCTTGTTTGCAGCCAGAGGGGTGAGATGCTTGCGCTGCCGAGCACCTTGGCTCACCCCTCATACAAACTCTGTGGGCTGGCGGTGTAAACCGCCAATGAGCACTAACTCTTGTTTTAACCCATTTGATTCAGGGTTGTTTGATCGGTATATGGTTTGGCTGTCCTGGTGTGCTTCTTCTTATTATTATTATTAGTGGAATAAAGGACATTCTGTAATTAGTAATCATCATGTATTCTCGGTCAACCGCAGTATCCACCTGTGGCCTGCAAGCAGCGCTACAAAAGTATAGAATCGCCAGTTCAGATCGACCCGGATACGGTTAAGGGTCGCCACGTGCTGCAATCGTGGCAATGGGGCATTGACCGCTCTAGCAGCCAAGTTGATCAAGTCCAGGGAAGTCCTGGCCACGGTTTGCGAGGTGATCCAGAAGAAGGGCGTCAAGGTGGTCATTACGAATTTAACGGCCCAGCGCCAGTTGTTGGTGCAGGCATTCTCCATGGTGGAACTGAAGGTGGGTCTATTTGAGGCTGGAGAGCACCTCGACTCCCCTGCATTTGCTGATACGTCCAGTGTGACTCCTTGCTGCAAGACCCACAGCAAGATGTGCCTGGATGAGAAGAAAAAGCCGTGTGTGCCCGAAACCGGGATCCCAGTTGAAGGCAACATTTTTAAGCATTAACTAACAGTTTAACCTGTATTTTACATGTAAAATTTACTGTTAATTGTAGCTGTTGTCATGATTGTATAAATGTTGTACTGTATAAAAATCAAAAAAGAGATTGAATAAAGAAAATATAAGACAATAAAATGAAAAAATGGAAATGAAAATAAATAAAGATAAAAAATATCCGCCTAATTGGCTAAAATTATCCGCCTAAATGGCTTTTTCTAGTGAAAATTAATAAAAAGAAGACGGCGACTTAAATATAACGAAGCCTAGATTCTAAAGTAAAGAAGAAATTTGAGATTAGCAAAGATTTTGCTGCACAGGCAAACAGTATGCGATGTGTGGCGGATACTATCGGTGCCATGGAAAATGATTTCGTTGATTCCTCCAACGTCAAATGCTTCTTGGAGACTCACTTCCCGGATTGGACTGATGAAAGTCTAATGTACCTGCTAATCAGTAATTCCTGTGCCCACATACTCTTCAAAGACTGGGTCACCAAGACTAGATTATTTGAGACTTCAGGATTTCAAAGACGTCATCAACTCCATTTAACGGCTATTCTGGTCAAATAGTAAGTATTTGAAAATTAATAAAAAGGATTGCAATTTTTATTAAAGCATTGAAGTATAAAGTATTAAAATATTAAAATGATTGAACGATATGAATACCAAGAGTCAAATTTGGCTTAAAGTGGATTCAAATCGATGACCGTGTGCCCATGGACAGTGAAACCTGGATCACACGGATAAGTAATCTGTTGAGAGGTAAATGTAAAGTCTCCATGATTGTCAATAATGGAACCGGAACATTAGTCCCCATTGTACTTACAGGTGTGGAACATTTCTCGAAACAAGAAGTGGCTCATATTCTTAATAAGAAGACTGCAATTGAGCTCTACCTGTTCTACGTGCCTGAGAGGATGCTGTGGATGGATTCGATTAATGCTGATTCATCAAACCTCCTCGGAGGTTTCACCTGGTACCATTCTTGGTGCATGGCATTATAATAATACTCACAATAAATGCATTTAATTTTTGTTTGTTTCATGTATTATCATGGATCTTGTTTACGACAATTTAGTCTTATTTTGCAACGACATGAAGGCAGAGCCTGTATTGGATTATCTTCTGAAAGTGGGACTAATTTCTCCCAATGTGGCTGCTGATCTCAGATGTCGGACCCCTGACCATGCCAGAAATTTAGACATTATATCGACTCTTAATCGGCATGGACCCAATGCCTCAATTTTATTTCGAGAAGCATTGCGGAACTCTGGACAGCACGACATGATGATGATCTTGCCGGGACCAGATCAACCATTGCAGAAGGGAGTTACTTGGAAGATTTACTCCCGTCTAAGGAAACTTGAGCAGCAAGGCCAGGAAATATTTGAATCCATGGAAACTGCCCGGACTGATATTGCGTTTGTGCTGGGACCCCTTGTCTGTGACGTTCGATCGGAGGAGTTTACTGAATGGTTGGGAAATTATCCCTATTGTGGTAGATGTTGGAGGAGTGTGACGGTCTTGACCCAAAATTTTTTCGTGCTTTGGAAGATCGACTTCAAGATATTCAACGGCTTTTTGAATTTTTACAAAATTTAGATTATCCGGACGAGTACAACGATTTAGTTTTGCGACAGAAGTGTTGTGAGCAGGCCCCAGTTATGGATCGGGGGGACCCGCGTGAACTTGGGGAATATACTGATCCGCCCCTCCAAGACGGGGTTCCACCTGGAACTCGGGGGGGAGCGCCCTACCGAAATTGGGGGATCCCCTATATCCCCACTACGATTCCCTTGCAAACTTGGGGGGAAAATTCTGGGCGAAATCAAAATATTCCATGTTGTATGGCTCAAGTTCCGGTCAGTTGCAGAGGTCCACCCCCCCAGTGGACCCAGGCGGGGGGTTCTTCCCAGCCCCAAACTTCGGCCTCCAGTACACAACAAATTCCACGGCCGTCATATTCTCAGATGTTGAATAAAGCTTTTGGCCCTCCAATTCTTTCTCCCGGTCAGATGGTGCAGGATGGGGGGCGAACCCCCCAAAATCCTTCCCAACCCCCCCTCCCCCCGACGCCCACTCCAGAAATTCAGGGAGAAAATTCAGCTTCGGCTGCGGGCCTAGAACAGGTGTGTGTTGTTATTACGTCTCCTTCGGAGGAAACGGGGGGTCCGGCAGCTCCCCCGGGTCAGACTGTGCTACCCTCTGAGGAGGAAATTTTCGCGGCGGCGGCTGCTGTCGTGCGGGACCCGGAAATTCGAGATCTTCCTCGGGGACATCCTAGGCGTTTGGAAAAAATTTCAGATTTCTATAAGGGGATGGTCGACAGATTAACAGATCAGCTTGTTGCGGAGCGGCGTGCTTCTCTTGGGCTTCCACCAGAGTCAGGAGGGCTTGCGGGGGGTTCGACCCCTGCTGCTCCTCGGGCTGGTCCTTCAGTCTCAGTGGCCGGCCATGTCCAGTCGGAGTCGAATGGAGGGGGAGCTCCAGTCTCTCCACAGTCCCAATACTCATACGGCACTGGACAGACGACAATGATCTCTACTCATAATCAGTCTCAGCAGAATCCGCGGCCAGAAAATACTATCCCACAGCCTTCGGCCCCTCCTCCGGCCCATGGCCCCCCTCCAGCTCAGTCAAATACGCCGCCTTCCCAACAGAATGGACCTGGTCAGTTTAATCCTGGATCTACTTCGCACGCAGTGCCTGGATCGCAGCCTCAGCAACAGCAGACTCCGCCGTATCAGGCGGGCGGCCCTCAGGCTGATGGCTATGGTTATTATGATCCAAATTACTACTACTATGCTCAGTATGGCTATTATGATCCGAATTTGTACTTTGATTTGAATCAACAGCAATATTTTGAATCTCAACAGTCGCAGCCTCAGTTGGCTCCCATGTATCCGGACCCTGTGCCGGGTACGCCGCAGAATTATGGTTACTATCTGAATCCGCCAGAGCCTGCTTCTCAGCAGACTCCTCCCCCGACTCAACAGCCGGCGGACCAACAGACTCCAAATTCGACGCAGTCAGACCAGGCAGTTTGTCGGGTGGCCACTGACCACTCAGGGGGGGCTCGTCCTCGGTCGAGGCCTCATCCCACTCCGGCTACTATGCAGGCTACGGATGCTTCAGTTGGACGTCACAATGCTCAATTGTATCGTACGTATATGGCAATTTTACATGATATTCCTCGTTTTGAGCCGACTTTTGATTATTTTGAAGATTGGTTACCACAGTTTGTTTCAGCAGCTACCGTGCAAGGGATCCCTAGGGACCAATGGGCCCGTCTGATGTTTAACAAACTGTCTGGTAAGGCTCTTACTTTTGCTTCGAAAGTTGGTCCTAAGGTTGTTGAGTCCTTAGACGAATTTATACGTATGATGTCTGCCCAGTTCCCGAAGCCTCAACAATCAGTTTCGGAAAAATTTCATCGCTTTGCTCAAAGAGTCCAGCAGCCTGGGGAAACCGTCCGCCAGTACGTGTCGGAGCTGCAATCTCAAGCCTTGGAAATTTGGCCATCGCAGGCAGATCGGGACAGGCACTGCGTGCAACAACTTTTTGATGGCATTCGTTCGGAATATACTACGGCTTTGGCATCTAACTTCGGGAAAGGTGAGCCCAAATTGGACGAAATTCTACGTATCCTGGACAAATTGGAATCACGGATCTCAAAACCTGGATTGGCAGATCAACAAGCTTTTGCTGCCCCAGTCTTTCATGTTGGCGCCCAGAATTCCTCCAGGGACGGGGCTGCCCCCCTTGATTCGACTCCTGCGACTAGGCTGGAGCTGCGGGAAATGAAGGACTGGACTGGAAATAAAGTCATAGGTGGGGCTGTAACTATGTTTCGTCAGTATTTTGTTTTGTTTAATTCTGCCATTTATTAATCATGATTCTTCTGTGCTTTATTTGATTGCCTTAATTTTTGTTTTTGTGTGTTTTAGCTAATCTTTTCTCTGCTATGCCGGTGCCGACCCCCCATCCTCAGTGCCGGGTGTGCTCCCCAGGAAAAGTGTCAGCTGGATTCGGTTGGATTTTCCGGCCATTTGCTTCGGCGCTGGTTCTGGCGCGGTCGGGTACCGCCGTGACTGGTCGGTAGTTGTTGGTGCTGGGTTCCTACTGGCTTCTGCTCTTGCCAGGCCTCTTGAACTGTCTGTTCCGACCATGGCCTGGTCTTTGGATTGTTTGACTGGACGGCCGGGGACTGTTTCGGCCTGGTTGGCCGTCGGCTTTGACCTTGGGCCGCACAATGCTTTTGTGTGGTGGCCATTTGGTTTGGTCCCATGCGGTGGTGGCCGCGGTTGGCCGCCTCTTTGGACTTTTTGGGGCGTTTTGCGCCCGTTGCTTTGGTTCCATCTGGGTTGGTGGTCGGCCCAGTGCCTTGCCTGCGGTTTGCCGGCCATTTTTCTGCGTCGGTGGGCATGTCTCCACTGCTCACCAGTTCCATCTCTGGGGAGCATTGCTGGCTGGTCTCCCTGGTTTGGCCTTCTGGACTGTTGGGGCGCTTTGCGTCCTTTGGTTGCCTTTGGTGACTGGTGCCATGGTCGGTTTGGCGCTGGTGGCTCTCCTGCCTACTTTGCCGTGGGGTGGGCTCATTTTGCCTGCTTCCTTCTGCCAGCTTGTCGGCTTTTGGTCAGGCTTGGTCGCTGGTTTCCGGCCTTTGGGAAGGCTTGGGGGCCTTTTGCCTTTGCCTGGTGGCCTATTGGCCTCTGTGAACTTTTTCTGGTCTACCTGCCGCCATGGGGATGCTGGGCCAGGTGGTGCACGGCTTGTTTGGCCATAAATTTGTGCCTGGTCCCAGTCCCGTTTGACTCTGGTCCTGGTTTGGTTGGGTTGGACTTGGTGAACTTTGACAGGAGACCCTTCGAGGCCTGGTACGGTGCGATCTGGTAGGGTCCGGCTGGACGGGCTCGTGGCTCAGTGACAGTCTACGGTCTGGAATTGCATCGTCTGCGGTGCTGGGGAGTAAACCGCACGTGTCCCATCTTCTGCACACCTGTGACACTGTCCCCCCACCCAAATCTTGTGTGATTTTTTGCTGTTGTTCAATCTGTGTTTTGGTGATTGGTATCTTTTTCGGGTTCTAGTATATTGGTTGTGATTGTTGGGAGGGAGCCGCAGGGATCAAATTTTAAAATTGGGGTTCAATTGACGACATTTTCTGTTCTTTTTGTCAGGGCGCTCGCCACCTCGGTATATCCGTTGTAACTGTCGGTGTCGGTATAGTTAGTTTTTCATTATCTCTTTTCTGTCTTGTTTTCTACTAAATATGGTTACACGGTTTATGCTTTCTTTCGTATTTCAAATTTTCTCCGCTTTTTCCTTGAATACTACAATTTCTTGATGACACTATTTCTTCTTTTCTTATTTTCACTAATCTAGTATTTTTGTCTGGCATTGTTAATCCTACTTCATTCCATTTTGGCTGCTACTTACATGTACAATTTTTTGATTTCTTGCCTATACTGCCTTTGTTTAATACTTCTATGCATAATAATTTCTCTTGTCACATATATATTCACAATATTGGGTTTTTGTTCTCATTTTTGCTGTTGTTTCCTGTCGGTGCTCCCTACTCTTTTGGTACCTGGGTGTGCTCGGGCGGGAATTTAAAATTTTACGTAGGTTTTGAGTAGGTAAGTAAGTTTTTGTAGTAGTTTGTCAAAAATGTCTCGATTCAGTTTCGAGTAGTTTTACCGTCGGCCGGTTAGCATGTTAAAAAGTTGTGTGCTCAACCGTGGTATGGTGTATGTTCACCGCAGTTGTTTACTTTTATCTTTACGTAATTTTCACCAAAGTTTTACCTTTACTAGTACCTAAGGTACCTGTGAGTAACATCCTTTTTATCAAGTTGTCTAACTGAGTGGACCCGTCCGAGGACGCCCGGTGCCAAAAGAGGGGGTATTATGTGAAGTTAGCACCGGCAGGAAAGATATAAATTATTCATGTGCTGCTAAGCCTAAGTGAAAATGACATTTCATTTGACAAACGTTCAACCTTTTCGCATTACTCTTGTCTAAATTCGTAGGTTCGGATAGCTAATAGTTGTAATCCTCCATGTTGGGTTGGTCAGAAAGAGTGTGGGTGTAAGTTCTCTAGCGAGTAGCTGGATGTAATCTTTTGGGTTCGAACTTTGGGGGTTAGTTGAATTGGTTTTTGATCAAGTTTCTTGCCTTTGTCGTTTTGCCGGCTTCTGCCGGGCGTTTTTGTGTTGTTGCAATATTTTCGTCAAACTCATATTTTGGTTGAAATTTATGTTTTGCCCTAATTTTGTCATCAAGTTCTTGTCGAAATTAAATAAACCGTTGTAATTATTTCGTCGTCTCTCAGTTGGTCAGGACCGAACAATTCTCCAGCATCACACACCACTGTTGTTACCTGTAGTTTAGTCTTATCCTAGAGAGTAAAAGTCAGAAAGCAACGATATTTTACTAAGATCAGTATAGTCAAACTTCACACTATAAACGATGGACAGTTCCCGAATGGCTTATTACACCATTGGAATCATTATAGCTGCAATCATTGAATTGTACATAACATATAGTAACTTGCAAACCCTGTTGTATATATTGCTTGAAATAAAAGTTTCCGCTGTTAGCCTGGCTTACCTTACCAGAAAATATCAAGAATAAGAAAAAACGCCATTGACTTAATTTAACCACGATTTAAACGCGGGAAAGGGTCGCGTAGAGCACGAAGCATAAGCGACAGAAAAAAACTAAGATTTTCGAATTCTACGACCCTGAAAACCCCCTATACAAAGTTTTTCCAGAGAAAATGAACAATTTTTAATTTTAAGCTTGGGTCGACCATGGTTCCGGTCGGCTACAGCGCCGCAGCACCACAGCGCCACAGCACAACAGCGCCTCTCCCTCCTCCACCCCCTAGCGCCGCAGCACCACAGCACCACAGCGCCACTCCCTCCCCCTCCTCCCCCCAATGCTACCCTCATTCACCCCTCCTTTACTACTTCTGATGCTCAGTTTAAGCAGCTACTTGCCCAGTGTTACCATGACAGCTGTAGAGACTGCCGTCGAGGCTTTCACGAATATTGCTCTTAACTAAAGGAAAAATGGGACAAAAGGGTTAATGATGTTATGATTTAGGTACCGCAATTGGAAAAGGATGATGACGCCCAGTCCAAATCAGACAGGAATTTCGTGGAAAATTACTGTGTTAGCCTTAATATTCACGTGACGACAGTAGTGTCCGTTTTCCGGGATGACAAAATAATTCCTGCGAAGTCCACAATTATTAATGTTTGTTTTCGTGATTGTCATGTGTATGAACGAAAACGTATTCTGTACAAGCTCAGATCATTTTATTATCTTAGGTTTATTTGGGACCCTTTACTATTGCTGCAACTGATATTCCTTTCAATACTTAAACGTTCGAAAGCTAATCTGGATGAAATTGGAACATTTTTGCAAAATATTTATTGGGAGAGTTTCTTTGAACCAGCTGCAGATGTTAATATGCTTTGGAATTTTTTCAAAACTAAGTTGTACGAATGTACAGCTCAATATGTCCCGGCGCGGCGTATCCATCGGATTGCAAGTCTCAAATCAGGGGTCTCTTAAGTACTTTGAAAGCACACAAACATCCGTTTACCTTACACAAAAAATATAAAGCTACTAAAAATCCAAGAGATAAGCACATGGTTATCCGCAGCTCAAAACTCGAAAATACTTAAAACAAATTATATTTGTAGTTCCGAAAAAGGCATTCCTGAAGTTAATAATTAACGGCAGTTTTGGTCATACCTACATTAAATTAAGAGTATCGCCACAGTCGGATATACCCGTGCTAATAGTTGATAATGCTATCGTAAAGAAAAATTCTACTAAATCCGCAACAAAAATTTTTTCGCCTCAGTGCTTACTCAAGATAACAGGGAAAAGTTAACTTTTAGGTAATCCCAAAACAAATCAATTTTTCGAAAATTGTGACTTTACTACTGAAAATGTTTTAAAACATATCAGAAAATTAAAACCAAAGTTTGCACTGGTCCAGAAAATATGCCGCACTGGTGAATGTCTTGAAAGTCTTCAGTGAAATATGAAAGTCAAGGTTCTCTAGAGAGAACTGAAATATCACATTTACCTGCAAGTGCCAGGTAAATATGGCATTTCTCTGAATTTCACATTTACCTACGACATATACAGTTAAGACAATCCCTAAGCTTTCGAGTTTTTCCCAACTTTCCGGCAAGCTTCTGCACTCGATGTGGAGCAGCGGACGTGACATACATATATCATAAGTTGCATAGTTAATTTTTCTCAAACTCCGTTGAGCCTACATGACGTAATCTGATATGTTGATAGGATAAACTTGAACTAAATTTAACCTGGGGCAGGTAAGCATACAATACGGTTTATAAACTTTTAAAATAAACTGCTGACCTGGAGTCCCGCCGCTGAGGTTTCTGAACTGGTAAAAGACTTATCTAAAACAGGAAAAATTAATTATCCTCACTGATGCATCGAGCAAGATACAATAGATTAAAACCGACCAAATCTTACGCATACTCAGCCCCAATAGAAAGTGCTTTCTCGTTTGCTAATTTTGAAGTCAGTAATTTAATTATAGCAAATGGAAATTTGTGATTTCTAGTAACATCTGGTAACAGAAACAGAAACGTAGCTCGTACTTTACATTGAACCGTCTCAAATACACATATAATGGATCGCTGCCGCGACCCCTGTGATAAAGTTTGCTTCAACATGCTTCTTACATTTTGAGACAAAACGCATACCTTCAGTGACGGTAACAGATACTGTACTAGGTATCGCCTCATCACAGCTTGTATACAGTCCAGCCAATAATACAGTAATCAAAAAATGCATCCAAATCATTGAAACCATACACATTTCTAAAGCAATGCTTTTTATTAAACCCATGATCCTGGCAATGTTTTGAACAAGATACACATAACCTGCAGTTTATTTCGAATAGGATGCTGTCTATACTGCTACTTAATTTATGTGGTTTTCTTGTTTTCTTATTAATCTAAGCGAATCTGCTAATTAATCTTGGAAAGTATCCCCGTTCAACAGGGATGGTTTCACCTTGTGCTCACCCAGCACAAGCAACAAGGCTGGGTTGCCCTTTGCAGCGGGTTGTTGGAATCTTTGTACAAGTCTTAGTGATTCTGTTACAGTTACGAAGACTACGCCGGTCCTTTTCCCCATTGTTTAGCGAGGTTACAACCATAACACGCAGTCGTTTCCCGTTTAGGGGTCGAAGAAGGGATCTAAATTTCCTGATCTGACAACCCGCGACTTCTTGGAGACGAATTTTGCAAGCTGTTTAGCTGCTGGCTGCCTCATCTCGCAAATCGAAGGGCTTTGGCATATTGCAGCTGGACGCTCTTCGGCAATGCAAACGAGAAGAAGTGCACTGTAGCGGGTTACTCTTCTTTTCATTAATTAGAATAGATTGTTGACAACTTCTTGGTGACATCCCCCTTCTTCCAATATAATTTTATAGCTTGTTCTCAAAATAATATTGACCATTAATTCAAAATTGTTGCCCACATATACAAGTCCTTAAAACCAGCCCGGGCAAATACAAGCGCAAAATGAGTAATATACTCATTGGTGGACGGGACCATGAGTTGCATGTTCCAATCCAACAGATTGCAGCAGCCTAATTCAAAGTGTAGAGGAAAGGGACAAAACTACATTCTTTTAAAAAATATTGTAACTGCTTTGACAATGAAGTAGCTAAAGCAAATTATTGTTGTATCATAGGGGCTATAATATAATGGAAATTAGTATGAAAAACCAATGAACAGGCTTAGAAGGCAAATTAAGGAAAAATTTGAGGTCGTTGCGGTCACAGAATTATGCCCACGCCCACATGCGCCTGCGGGTACCCGCAGCCAACTCTGTAATAAACAAGCCATCGCCATTTCATCATATTCGAAACAGATGGACGGTTAATAAAGGGTTAACTTAATGGTTATAAAATAAACTCGATACTATTAACATGTCAATATAATATGAAGGAATATCTGGTCTGGTTTTTGTCATTCAGTATGCTGTTAATGTATCATAAAACCTATACATGTACAAGCCAGGCTAGATGTTCGGTGTGTTAGCTAGGGACCTTGTGACCACCCCCCCCACCCCGAAAGTCCGGCGGAAGTTCCACTGTAAACTAAATGCTTTCGCATAAACGCGCCTGCCAGTGATGTTTTCAGCACCTGAAACTGAAAATATTTGTAGTCAGTACATATTTCAGTTTCAGCGCCTAAAACTGAAATCCAAACTGAAAATACTGTGTCTCGAGCTCGACTCCTGAACTCAACCTGAAGTTCCAATAAGACGACGCCTGAAACTAAAACTGAAACTGAGACTGAAACTGAAATTTCAATTATGCGCCGGAAACTGAAACTGAAAGTCTGAAGGAAACAGGTCTGAAACTGGAATAATCTGAAAATATATGCAGCTCTTTATTTTGGTCAGAAAAAAGTGTTTTGAGACCACGATTAGCCTGAAAATAATAATTTCTGACGACGCCAATATTATTTTCAGCCCATGAGTATATAGTCTGAAATTGTGTAGTGGTAGTGTTGCTTCGTAGCCCTTCAGCTTCAGTTTCATTCGGTAACCTAATTTAATTTCAGTTTCAGTTTCAGTCGGATACAAAAACCGAATCAAAATCTTAAGCATCAAAATTCATTAAGTTTTGCAAATCCCTGTCCTTATCCTTTTGTCCAAGACCAGCTAAAAATGGAAAACTTATGCCTAGCTTAGTCTAAGGTGTGGTAATCGGTTTAAATATCCAGAAATGCGTGGACGTGGTGCCGGATGCAAGATTCTGAAAATTCTGTGGGCATGCTAAGTGTTAAGCCAAACCTTAGTTAAGTAGGTATATATACTTCTAGGCTATCCCTACACGCCTGTAAATGATTAGCATACTAACTTTATTAGAAGAATATCTGAATGAACTCATAAAATGGAAATAACCAACAAAACAGTTGCAAAATGAAAATATATGCTGAACATTAACCAAAAATAGTCCAAAGTCAGGCTTATACTTCTGTCAGTATTTGAGTTTCAAGAGCTCGATACTGGTTCAGCAAACCTTCATAGACCTAAAATAAAATCGAATTAAAATGTATTGAAAAATAAAACTAAACATTAACTACAATAAACTAAGATGCTATAATTTCTAACGTACTCATACAAAAGTACTTCACCGCAAATTCCTACAACAACACATTCCAAAGCTATTCCTCTTCATAGTGTCAGGACAATATCCGTGCTTTGAGGGAATTGGGAGCACACTTTAACAAGGGGGGGGTATGGGGGGGGTACGGGACCCCTCAAAAATTGGAGGTTCGGTACAAGGGATAGCAAAATCAGGGCCAAGGGACAAGAGACAGTGCCAGAAAAGGAAGGCCGAACTAAAAAGTAATGGAAATTTTAGCCAAAACTAGCCAAATTTTTTAAAATTTCCAAAAAAATCGCGAAAAACTGCTTATTTTACTTTAAAATGGCTGTAAAATAGCTAATTTATCACTAAATTCGCTTAAAATTTGGAAAAATTGTACCTTTCAAAGACAATTTTCTATTTGCACCCTCCCCCCAAATTTGAGGTAAGGTACAAGGGCAGGTAAAATTTGGCCTAAAACGGGTACAGGACCCCTCAGGAATCGGTACCCTTGTTAATGTATGATTGGGAGGATTTCATCCCACCCACACAGGGACCAAGCTTAGTCTCCGCGCTGGGATCGCTCACCCCCTTTCAGAATCCGCTATTCATTTTAGGGCACGTCGTAGATAATATCGTAGTGATGTGTAATAAAAATCTGTAACATTGGTTATAAAAAGCATTAGCATTACACTTGTCTTGTACTATAACACAAGTACCTGTGCAGACTTGGCATGTGGTTGGGCAGCTAATTTGAAGTCTCCCGTCACTTGGGACAAGAACTCTTCGTAAGGCACATCCCGGAGCAATCCTAAAAAATTCAAAGCCGTAAACAAATAAAAGTAAGGTGGTACAAAATGAGACAAAACAAAAAGTGTTACTTGGCTAAAATATTTAAGTATTTTAACCAGCACAACTGCACAGCCATAAGGAAATAGCGAACAGGAATTATTTAATAAACTCCGTATCCCTACGAACCACAGCCAGGGAACCGAGATTAACACAGGATTAACATTAGAAGTCGTATATAAAACCCAGATACTCTTCAGGAAAAAATAGTTTTGAACCGTTAATGACAATAGCTACACACAAAACTATCGGTTAGTAAAAATTAATAAGACTAACAAAACTAACAAAACTGGTTAGTACTACTGTAACTGCAATGATCGATCGGTTCTGATCAAAAATTTTTAGAAAGAATTGGCCTGTCAATTTTTCTTGGGTCGGTCCATCAAATGAGGCAACATTTGGCAATTCTCGCCAACTTACGCATCCTTCTCCTCTCCTCCTCTCCAATTCTCCTCACGGCGCCTAAGTTATTTATCAGCGAGCTTATTAGTAGAAAGGTTATCGCAAATTGGTACATAGTAAATGAATAGTAACTGAATTTCCAAAGCAATTCAAGAGTGGATTAAGTGTGCGGATATACGCTAGGATATGGACCTCACCATTTCAGCAGCATTATTAACCGATTTGATCCGAGAATACAACATCAGATCGCAGACTAAAACAGGCACTTCACTAATACAAATCCATATTTCGTTGAGCCAGAACTTTTGAAACATAGACACGTCAATCAGCCCATGAAACAAAGATTCGTCTTGCATCATAAATAAAGTAGCCTTTGGAACAACCAGTGCAGAAAGCCAAAGTTCTAACGTTTGGGCTGTGGTCTCGTTGTTCCAAGCAATCAAAACTTTAAAACTTGATCATTTGAACCAAAATTGGGTAGGGGTATTGGGGTAAAGCATACGCTTAACTTTTGGTTCAATTAGCACGTCTTAACAATTTTTAGCGGCGGGAGGAGGCAAACGAGACTACACCCGATACTACTGGCAGGATCATTTTAAAAGCACTGAAAAAACAGAAGTCCAAATTCCACAACTGTAGACCGTACACACATTTTCCAATCTTACATACAGTTTTAAACTAATTTCTTAAATCTAGTATTAGTAAACAAATATTCCATGGAATTGAATATCACATATATTTTAGTATAGACTTGTGACATGCTAATATATCACCCAAATAATCACTCACATTCATGCAAATTTCATCTTGGCAACTGACATCGGTCATTAGGATTAAGGGAAATTCTAGAGTAGAATGAGTGAAAAGGTACGCAAGTCCAAGTTAGATTCATAAAAACCCAGTATGTAACTACATTATTAACACATATTTTTGGACCGGATTCTTGGGCAGAGACAGGACTTAAGGTGCTGGTTTCCTTTCGGGTATTTTTGACTCATACGGCTTTAGTCCTTTGCGTAAATAGCTAAAACTTGCTAAATAACCTATTTCTGTGATCTTTAACATTCTGGGACCAGTCCCGAATTTTTAGGCCAAAAGATAAGAAAGTTTTGGTTTGTGGCCTTAGGCTTTCAGTTGGTAGACCAGACACGGGATTGGTTGTGATGGCTGGAAAGAGAACACAAAAATGAACATTTTTGCTTTCACAACCTTTGAGCTATCTCCAGTGGTTAAGTCAGTATAAGCAAAAAACTATTTTGAGGGTAAAAAATTTTCAACTCCCAAAATTGCGAAAGTTATAACGTTTTAAAACATCACACAAAAGCACTGCACAAAAGGATACCACCACCTTAAAAGATCCGAACAGAAAAATTCTGCAACGAACAGAAAACAAACGGCACACAGCTAAAACTTCAAACTAGGCAAACTAATGCTAAACCTACATTTCTACACCACTTCTACTTCTACAAAGTTGGAGACAGTCGCAGCTCCAACTAGTTTCGCTGAAGAAGCAAAATACGCACTCCTGTCCCACACTGGTCCACTTCCACAGTGGCTAGTCGAGGGCAACTCAGACGTAGCAGTTCAATGAGTCCAGCGTCCACCGAGGCAATACCATTAATATGCAAATTAGTTAAGCCCGCCAATGTTCTCAGCTGCAAGAGACTGTCCAGGGTCAAATTTCTGCAATACTTCAAGCTTAGGGATCGTAGAAGTTGACAGTTTTTCAGGATAGCAGAAAGTGAAGCATCCGTTGTACCAAATACACTGCTTAAACTGAGATACTCCAAATGAGACAGCAGAGAAAGTTGTTGTAAACCTGTAGATGTGAGTGACTGGCAGCTTTCTAGTGACAATCGAGACAGTTTTGGACAATTTTGGCATATTTTAACTAAAAATTGGTCTTTGAAATTGTTCCTATTTCCGTCTAAATGGAGCCACTCCAGGGAATGCAACTTCGCCAAAGGACTAAAATCATCAACCGAATGACAATATCCAAGACCCAGTTTTCGCAAATTTGGCCGACAGTTGCACAAAATCTCCAGGTCTTGATTGGAAATAGTTGACCGCTCCAGGAACAAATCACAAAGGTTAGGCAATTGCTGAACAAAATTTAGATCCGATATCTTCGCCATAAATCCTGCCGAAAGATCCAGAGATTTTATGGCGACAGGAAGTGCCTCAAGCGATCGCTGGCTGATCATAAAAAATCCAAAGCAGCTGGCTTTTAGGCTGAGCGATTTCAGACCGGAAAGTTTACCAAAAATCTGCCATAAAATCGCATCGACCGGAAATTGGTCTGCGGATAAATCGGCAAAATTTGAGTTCAAAATCAGGTCTAGACGACAGTTTTCCAGCACCAAGCTTTCCAAAGATGGTGGTAGAAGTTGCAAAGCTGACAACGTTTGTTCACAGGGAAAAAAGTGGTGCGAAAGGTCCAAAATTCGCAATCTGGGACACAATGTTCCAATTAGAGAAAGAGCCTCGAACTGATCTCAAATTTCGCCGTGAAGCCACGAACGGTTCGGTAGGCGTTGACTCTCGCCAATCTCAGAATTCGCAAATGAGGACCCAAATGTTTAAGAATTGCTTCCAATCGTTCATCGCGGCGAGACAACAATTCGGGCAAATTTGGCGAATAATCGCGATAAAGCAAATCGTGCAGACAAATTTCATGTATTCGGCTCAGCGAAATCTGACTAGCTATCAGCCAGCTATGCGACACTCGCTGACAGCGAATACACTCAGACAAGTCTAAATAGTTGAATATGGAGGTCAAGATATCCACTGAGTTGTAGTGCTCCTGCATTTTCTGTAAACATAAATTTAAATCCTATTTCGATTTTTCACTGGTTTTTAAGTGGAACTTAGTCAGGCCACTAAAATTAATGTTTTCTACATTTTGTAACATGAAACTGCACACAACTGCCAAAATTCCTGTTTTAGCCTAATCATTACATGAAGATTGCTTAAGGGGGGTCCATCATAAAAAAATTTTTAGGGGACGGATTTCGCTCGTTTTCACACATAAGTTAGCCACATATGTCGTGCATATCAAGTTTAAATTTTGAGTTGTTTTGTTCAGTTCTCCGTAAGTTATGAGCCATCAACTGTATGCAATTTGAATATGAGCGAACACAAGGGTGCTGCAGCCAACTGAGGCAAATTTTCGCAAATCAACTCTATGTTTTTAGCTTTTTTTGTTATACACCTTTAAAAACTATTAAGAAAAGCGTTTTCGTACAGTTTCCAGCCGGATGGGCTTGATCAGAAGCTTATCTAAAGAATTTCTCTTAGAAACAAGGCCCTTGCTCCTCCTGATGTAATCAAACATTTAGCAGCTGTTAACTTAAAACAGAAGCATTTCCGTCTCACAGTTCTATGAGAAGAATTCATGCCTGCAATGAGAGCTTTCGACTGATGTATAATATGCCATATTTTGAAAAATTTAGAAATCGCTGTTTTGTGAAATTCGGGGTTAGAGGGTCCCGTTTGGCACGCTGAGAAGTACCGACGCAGCTATCAGCATATTTCATGCTGCAAATAGATCCGAAGACATGAACACGCAAGTTGTAATAGAAAATTAGCAGTTTAGAACCATACTGTTGTCGGTATTTAGCAAAGTCTTCGAAAAAACCGAAATTTAAAAAATTTTGCTAAAAATGCCCATTTTTGCGCTACAAAAAATCTCGAAACTGGAAAAACATATGTAGAAACTGAATTTAAAAACTCTTTAAAAATATCTTTTATCCAACTTTGATCTCTATCCTCTGATATATATATATATATATATATATATATATATATATATATATATATATATATATATATATATATATATATATATATGCTTTACTTTGAGTATAGTTTGTTAGTCAGCCGCGCTATAATTTGGTGGCAGCGCAAACTTTTTTTTTCGTCATGGCAGATGTTAACAATGGTAATGGGTTCCAAATGGTTTTGGGCCACAGACTTCGCTATGATGGGAC
>JASAND010021576.1:0-10530 GCA_030248195.1 Trissonchulus latispiculum
ACTACTGTGTGTTCTACTATTGTGTGTATATACATAGGCTTAGATAAGGGGGGGGGGCGCCCGGGCGGGCGCCCCACCCCGAAGCCCATTTGCCCCCCTGGAAATTTTGCTAGAGCAAAAATTTTTAAGCTTGCGCACAGCGCGAGCTTAGCATATTGAGCTAGTTTTGTCGTGAAAAGTAGTCTGAAAAATAGGTTTTGACCCTCTAATTTTTCAAAAAATCGCAAGCTCGAAGCCAAACTAGAAGCAAATTTCGTGCGAAAGTTACCGGAAATATGGGTTTAAAACGTAATATTTCTAACAATTTTCTACTGGGGGCTGAGCCCCTATAGTCCCGCTTTACTCATACGTATTCGTAAAGTCAACTTTAATAATCTGGTAAAAATCTTAGAAAATTTCTCAAGTTTACTACTTAAGAATTACAGCTTCAGTAGTCGCCTTTGGTGAAAATCTGGAAAAATCAATTTTATTTTGAAAAGTGTTGAAATTTACGACTATGGGTCACGGTAAAAAATTGCTGAATTTCGGGGGGGGGGGTGGGGGTTGGTTCGGGGCCGCCGCACCCCCCCCCCCCCCCCTCCGACTTGCCAAAGATCCGCCCACCCCGAAGAAAAGACCTATCTACGCCACTGTGTATGTATATATATGCAACTTCTCTGACATGATTTTCTCTGCAGCGGAAAAATAAGCGAAACTAAAGTCTGACCAAAAAATGTAGAAAGCGAAATTGTTTGCTTTATATCTCGTAAACGCTTCAAGATAACTGCCATAAATTATATATTTTCTGAACCGGAATGATGAGATCTTTCTTCTCGTGAAAAAATTTTTTTGAAATTTCCCGTGCGATTTCAAAGGATGCCGCTTTTATATGTCCAGAAGGATTGGTAAATGCTACAACCACGATTTTTCAGGAAAATTTTCCCCTTACCTGAATGTCCTCACCCAAATTTCAGCTTTGTTGGTTGAAAATTGCGTGAGTTATTCCACATTTTTAGATTTTTCAAAATCCTTTGATCTTTGCCGCTTTTTCGACTTTGACTGGTTGTTACTCGCCACTCGCTCAACGAAGAAATTTTTTTGATTGGATTTTCAGAACCGCCTGGGTGTCCGCTTTCATCTGATATACGTGGTATTTCAAAATTTGAAAGTCGATTTTTTCGAAAAATACCACTTTTTGACCCAAAATTCCGGCAAAGCGAATCCACCAAAAGTGAATAAAAATAACATAATCATAAAGTTCATTATGAGCTGAATCCAACGATATAAAGTTTTCGTGGCTACGACGTATATTGGGCCAGGAAAGAATTTTTAAACATTTCCCTTATTTCAAGCTGGTTTTGGCTTCCTTGATGTTGCCGCCTAGATTTACCTGAACCAGCGTAAACTAGCAAAAACCAGCTGAAATAAGGAAAATGTTTAAAAATTCATTGCTGGCGCAATATAAGTCGTAGCCACGAAAACTTTATATCGTTGGATTCAGCTCATAATGAACTTTATGATTGTGTTATTTTTATTCACTTTTGCAGGATTCGCTTTGCCGAAATTTTGGGTCAAAAAGTGGTATTTTTCGAAAAAAATCGACTTTCAAATTTTGAAATACCACGTATATCAGATGAAAGCGGACACCCAGGCGGTCATGAAAATCCAATCAAAAAATTTTTTCGTTGAGCGAGTGGCGAGTAACAACCAGACAAAGTCGAAAAAAAAAGCGGCAAAGATCAAAGGATTTTGAAAATCTAAAAAATGGAATAACTCACGCAATTTTCAACCAACAAAGCTGAAATTTGGTGTGTAGGACATTCGGGCAAGGGGAAAATTTTCCTGAAAAAATCGTGGTTGTAGCATTTACCAATCCTTCTGGACATATAAAAGCGGCACCCTTTGAAATCGCACGGGAAATGTCAAAAAACTTTTTTCAGGAGAAGAAAGATCTCATCATTCCGGTTCAGAAAATATATAATTTATGGCAGTTATCTTGAAGCGTTTACGAGATATAAAGCAAACAATTTCGCTTTCTACATTTTTTGGTCAGACTTTAGGGGGGAAAATGCCCTCGACGGGCAACCAAGTAGATCGGGAAAGACTTGAATGTTCGGTGCATGGTTACAACTGAGATTCTGCTGAAGCGGAAAAATGCCGTTTCTCAGCGACTAAAATGACAGAAACCAGCTTTGTGCGCCGAATAGGGAATCTACTCGGCGACTAAAATGAAAGAAACCAGCTTTGTGCGCCGAATAGGGATTCTACTCGGCGACTAAAATGAAAGAAACCAGCTTTGTCGCCGAATAGGGAATTCCCTCCTTCCGCCCTATTCGCGCGAACTTTGAAACCTGTTATGTGTGGCTTTGCTGAATAATGAGAGAGCTTCAGAATGGCAGAATTACTTCAGAGTGCAAAACAACAGTTTTATCAAGCACTTACGTAAGTCAAGGTTTTCACAGACATAAATACACTGTCTTCGATGTGCTATCAGAAACATTGAGAGCATATATATGTATATATATATATATAGGTGTGCTCTGTGCTGATCTTGCCGAGAATTGATACAATCAAACATTATCATGGGGCAGCTCGGAGAGCGCCCCATAATATGAGCCAAAAAGGCACTTTGCGTGTTTTCAAAATGCTTAATTAGGCGTAACTATTTAGCGGTAAGGAATTAAGAGCTAATATTTACATTTTTGAAATCTCCAGGCCAAGAGCTTTCGAACGATACCAAACTTGCCCGGAAAAAATGAACTTTGAAAATTTTCACTTTTCAGACCTACTTTCTAAGTGGGGGTTTTTTTTCTCTAATGTTTCTCCTTTACGCTTTTGGTACATTTTCTAGCACACTGATTTTTCACATGCCTTATGATGGTAACCTTTACCTATCATTATCTTGTTAGCGAAACCATGAACCTGTTCACTATTGATTATTTTGGCCCAATTCGGCTCCTAGCGGTTTCTACAGACTGTCAAACATGGGGTTGCGAAGCGTTTGGACTTAGAAATTTTTCGAGGCCCCAACATAGAAAATTGTCAAAAAGTCGTCTAAAATGGCATTTTTCGGCCATTTGGTGGTGCGCATATATAGTAAATCGGGGTCGCTGAAAACGATGAGCATATCGCCGAAACCGACGGATGTGACCCTCGGGCTGCATGGCGCCCGTGGTTCCTCGCCCAGGGTCAAAGTTGGGAAAAGTCGCTAAAAACGGCTATTTTTGGCCTTTTTGTGAAGCCATATATAGTAAATCGGGGTCGCTGAACACGATAGGCATGCTTGCTTCTCCGTGTGGTGCCGCTATTGCGCTGCACTGCGATGCGGCAGCCGCAGCGACGCTGCAGGTGCAGCACCGTGCAGCACGCCCTGTAACTTGAAATGGACAAGTTGAAACTGCCTGAAAGCTTGCCCTTATATAGTAAATCGGGGTCGCTGAACACGATGAGAGCATCCTCGTCGCTGTGCGGCACTGCTATCGTGCTGCGGTGCGGCGCTGCAGCCGCAGCACCGTGCAGCACGCCCTGTAACTTGCAATAGACAGGTTCTAACTGCCTGAAAGCTTGCCCTTATATAGTAAATCGGGGTCGCTGAACACGATGAGAGTATCCTCGTCGCTGTGCGGTGCTGCGCTGCGGCGCTGCAGCCGCAGCACCGTGCAGCACGCCCTGTAACTTGCAATAGACAAGTTTTAACTGCCTGAAAGCTTGCCCTTATATAGTAAATCGGGGTGGCTGAACACGATGAGAGTATCCTCGTCGCTGTGCGGTGCTGCTATCGTGCTGCGCTGCGGCGCTGCAGCCGCAGCACCGTGCAGCACGCCCTGTAACTTGAAATAGATAAGGTGAAACTGCCTGAAAGCTTGCCCTTATATAGTAAATCGTGGTCGCTGAACACGATGAGAGTATACTCGTCGCTGTGCGGTGCTGCGCTGCGGCGCTGCAGCCGCAGCACCGTGCAGCACGCCCTGTAACTTGCAATAGACAAGTTCTAACTGCCTGAAAGCTTGACCTTATATAGTAAATCGGAGTCGCTGAACACGATGAGACTATCCTCGTCACTGTGCGGTGCTGCTATCGTGCTGCGCTGCGGCGCTGCAGCTGCAGCACCGTGCAGCACGCTCTGTAACTTGAAATAGACATGTTGAAACTGCCTGAAAGCTTGCCCCTATATAGTAAGTCGGGGTCGCTGAAAACGATGAGCATATCGCCGAATCCGACGGATGCGGCCCTTTTGCTGCATGGCGCCCGTGGTTCCTCGCCCAGGGTCAAAGTTGGGGAAAGTCCCCAAAAACAGCTATTTTCGGCCATTTGGCGGCGCCCATATATAGGAAATCGGGGTCACTGAAAACGATGAGCATATCGCCGAATCCGACGGATGTGGCCCTCGGTCTGCATGGCGCCCGTGGTTCCTCGACCAGGGTCTAAGTTGGGAAAGTCCCCAAAAACAGTATATAAAGTATTCCCAAATATTGAGATGGCACTGTAATGTTATCTAAGAAGCTAGAAACAGACGTTTGGTAATTTGCTGCTTATATATATATATATTTGTATATTTATAGCGGAATTTGGATGGATAACGCTGGAACTGCAAATTCAAATGCTTGCCTGCAAGTCTGTGTGTTGACAGCTCCAGATATGTGGCAAACTTCCCTACTCCAACCGATTTCCACCCTATTAATTAAAACTCGTACCTTTCCGCACCCGAACATGCTCTTGGGGGTGTCCATCTCTCACGAGCAACCTTCCCTCTTTATCTCCCTATCCTGGCTTTTCCTTAGTCAAAAATTTCTGGAGGGGGAAGTCGGGGGACGCCTCCCAGGTCTGAAGGTGGACATGGATTTATGGGGGGATCTTTTTTCAAAAAATGCTTTAAAATGCTAAAATTATAAAAAAGACCGAAAAACTCGGCAAAGCCGTGAAAATTTCTCAAAACTTACCTAAAAAACTTCTGAAGTCTGGAGGGCCGGCAGGCCCTACTCCTGGAGGGGACGATTCGGAGGGGACGATGCCACCTCTTTGTTTTGAGTACTGCATACTTTGTTCACATTACTACCTTCATTAACGTTTTTGATTGGATTTGGAATTTTTTCAATAAATCGTTTTACTGAAGCTCTGAGTTTGCAGTTTTGCTAGTCGTGGGAAGTTACTCATTTTTTTGATTGGTTAGCTGCATACAAATGAAAGAAAACTAGGTTACGTCTCTGCATGCGTTCAGCAGCTATGACGAATTGTTAAACTTGTGCTGCTGATGTGTGTTCGCCACTGGCCTTAGTTTCGTCTGCCGGGCCCATCTTACTGCGGCCGTTCCGGTCTGACTGGCTTGGCCTACGTACCTTATCGGTACAGACTTTCTTCGCTGTCTGCCCAGCTTAACAGGCTTACTCATTTGACGTCACCTAGTTGAATAAAAAAGTTTTTAGCTTAATTTTGAAGAGCTGAAAAACTTAGGAGGAAAAGTTGAAAGGAATTTTTTCAAATTGAAATTTAACTCTGTGTGGAGGAAATAAGGATGGTGGCAGCAAGTCCAGCCGATTAGGCTGATTTGGCAGCCGTCCTTGGAAAATGTTGCCGAGGGTTTCACAGGCTTACCACGCTGGAATCAATCACTACTGTTGTGGCTATTCAGATCAGATCCTTTTGTGAAAGATGTATATATGTGGCTCCTCTAAGTCTAGATCGAAAAGGCATGTTCGCAACTGCGATGTCTACTACTATAGGAATATTGTTCATGGGCCGTAAAACATTCCCAAAAAGGAAATAGGACAAGTAGGAAAAATGCTCCTTGCAGTCGCATGAAAAATACAATATGAGCCTGAAGGACAGCATTCAATTCGGGAAAAGACAAGATTTAAAATGTATAATATGAGCCAGCATTTACTTATGTAAAGGACAAGATTTAAAAGCTTAATATGAGCAGCTCCCTTTCTCGGGCTCATATTGACGCCGCACGGACAGCCCGCAGGGAGTGTTTCTCTCTGTCTTCGTTGTTTTTTTGCTCATATGATTCTGATAGAGCAATCAGTCAGACATAAACTTTATTGAATACACCAGACCTGTGACAGAAACTAATGGTATATGACAGCTAGCTGATGCTATATGCTGGCTGCAATGACAAAAAGGACTTGCTGAAAACTGCGTTGTGTCAAAATACCCCAGATTACGGTTGCGTAAATATATAATACGTAATTATGTAAATAGTGTGATATTATCAATAGTCTAAGTAGCAAGTTAAGTTACTCTGTGCAGGCTCCTGGAGGGCGGCTCTCAGCAATGTCTATTTTTTACACTTGCTCTAATTTTATACGTTGGCATCGATTAAGTTGCGTACACAGCATCGTTCCCAAGGCGTCAATATGAGCCCGAGAAAGGGAGCTGCTCATATTAAGCTTTTAAATCTTGTCCTTTACATAAGTAAATGCTGGCTCATATTATACATTTTAAATCTTGTCTTTTCCCGAATTGAATGCTGTCCTTCAGGCTCATATTGTATTTTTCATGCGACTGCAAGGAGCATTTTTCCTACTTGTATGAAATGAAATGCGATTGATTGTATATGTTTTAGCACAAGGACTGTCGACCACAAATTGTTTAAACTGCATATATACTTATTGTTGCTTTCTGTTGGTCCTGCTAGCGGTTGTATGCATAAAATATTTACGGATCAGGTAGCTCATTAAAAGAAATTAATCTAGCGCCACCCCAGCCCTAGCCTCCACGCAACCGGTACGGGAAATGTCATTTTGAGCGCAATGCTTATATACGTTTGCAGTTCCTAACAGAATAATTACCTATATATATTTCCTCCCGAAAGACGATAAGTTCGCGCGAATAGGGCGGAAGGAGGGAATTCCCTATTCGGCGACAAAGCTGGTTTCTTTCATTTTAGTCGCCTAGTAGAATCCCTATTCGGCGCACAAAGCTGGTTTCTTTCATTTTAGTCGCCGAGTAGATTCCCTATTCGGCGCACAAAGCTGGTTTCTGTCATTTTAGTCGCTGAGAAACGGCATTTTTCCGCTTCAGCAGAATCTCAGTTGTAACCATGCACCGTGTATTTAACATTCAAGTCTTTCCCTATTCTACCAAGTTGGTTGCCCGTCGAGGGCATTTTCCCCCCTAGTATATATGTACACTTTAATCCAAAACTCAGGACATCAAAACCGTCAACACTAGCAACATGTGTTGAATCTATGATTACGATTCTCAACCTCAGTCTGACTTATTAAGGCCCCTTTGAAGCATACTTTTTGGCCATTTTAGCGTTTTGGCCAACTTTGGCCCCAGCCAAAAATTTTTTCCGGCTCCGGGAGGCATAAAAACTAGCTTATTTTCTTATTTTCGATTTGTACTACAAGAATAGAATATATATGGGTTTCATAGGCAAAAATTTTTCTATCTGTAGTTATTCAATCTACAAAACCCCCTTATGAGACATCAAAAGCGAGAAACCGGAAAAAAGAAAAAACACAACTTTCGTATGCGATTTTTGACGCAACTTTTCAACGGAAAGTGGTACGGGGGGATGAAACTTTCCAAATATACTAAACTCGACACGTACAATTTTTTGCGCACATAATCTACGCAGCTTCTGCGCAGCCTTTTTTTACACGGTCATTCGACCATTTTCACTCATATTATAGGGGTCGCTACCGCGACCCCTATGATATATGCGTACGTATTTCAAATTACATGTTGTCTTTTCTTTTCTTTGCTCTGTCTGATTTATATATATATATATGTATATATATATATATATATATTAGGGATCGGACGGAGGTGGGATTTTGCCTCCGGGCGGAGCCGGAGCCGGAGGCAGGTCACCTCCGGCCGGAGCCGGAGGTAGACTAAAAATGACACTAAATTTTTAAAAACAGATCATGGAATTCTGAATTTAATTTTTGCCTTTTTTGGCTGTGTTGTCATTTTTGGTCATCAGGCATAATGTATTCAAATAATGAATACCTTTGTTCATTGAAATTTTCTATTGCAAGTAAAATTCTGCTAATATTTCCTTAACGTCTTTTCTCTCGAAGACCTTCAAAGAATAGTTATACAGATTCAACGTATAGCTATACCAGTCAGAAAAAAATTAATCCAAACGTTATATTTTATATTCAACATTTTAACATTTAACAGTTATATACGCATAACCCTCAACCCTTTTAAGCTTTAATAAAAGAACTGCAGCTGAAACATACGGCAGCCTCAGAAGTGAGTATGAAGCTAACAGTACACTTAAATTCTTATATTAGTTTTTATTCAAAACATTTAAATTTATTAAATTTAGATTCATTCATACTTTATATATATACGTAATTATTTCTTAGGTTGTATGTAGTTCAGAAAGAAAATACGTTTTTACGTATTGGAAAAATATTGAATCGGGTCTATACATATATAGTAGCGAATCTAGAGATAGATTATATGCTAGTTGATAAAGCATGTCAAAGTACGCATGCTTGTACTGTATTGTATATGTAGATACCATATAATTTCTACCCGCCAAGCTTTAATTTCAGTTTTTAACTCTAATTCAAGTTGTTGTTCTAATAGTTAATTTGATACAAATTATTCCAAAATTTAAAGTTTCTGCAGCAATTAAAACTTTGAATTTGACAGAAATGTACAGAAATATTGAGATTTTAATAAAACTTAACATCTCAACGAGAATTCAGAATTGATATATACGCAAAAAACTTATGAAACAATATTTTCCAGATTTGTCTGAGTCGATTTAAAGTTAATGCTTGAACCTACAGATTTCCTTGAAAAACTCCGGCTCCGGCCACCTTGCCTCCGGCTCCGGCCAGCCGGAGCCGGAGGTGCCAACTCCGGCCGGAGCCGGAGCCGGAGACGGAGCCGGAGCCGATCCCTAATATATATATATATATATATATATATTATGCATTTTGTTTCAGGGTGGCATCAGTGAGCATTCTGTGGAGGATTGGACCAGGATGGTTCTGGAGCAGTGGCTCTATGCGGACCTGAGGGAACTGGCCACACCCACACTTCCGCCCCATCTCAAAATTGCCAGAAAGTGTACCTTTGTGGGCACATTTTCTTTGCAAGTAATATGTTAGTAATAAGTACGTTTATATGTTATGCAGAGATATGAGAAATTGGTACCTAGTGTTTTAGTCTTCTACATATATATAAAGCACAACATTTATTGAACCACTGATCTGTAGTCATTAATGCAAAGCCTTAGTTCCTCTCTTTCCTCATCAAACTACAATACTATGTATGATAATGTTTGTGTCATCTGTTTGTTACGTATCATTTTAACTGCGTATTTAAGTATGTATATAATTGTATAATGCTTCTGCATAAGTTTATACCATTTTCTTGTTTTTCAGGTCAATTCAGTTCGAGATGTGAGCGAATCATCCTATTCTCAGTATCTGAAGTTTAGCAATGTGAATGTTGAGAATGCCTTTGTTAGCGCTGACGATGACAAAAAGAATTATGTAAGAATTGCATTTCATTGTAATAATTGCGGTCAAATTATGTCCATTTAAAAAAGCCTACATTCTCAGAAAATCAGGCGCGCATTCCAAAAGATTCTCCGAAGTCGGCGATTATTTAGGAGCGTCTTAGAAGCAAGCTGATAGACTCTTAGTCTTTCAGAAGAGTGTTTCTAGTATTTGCACTAACGTGCTCCTACATAGCTTAGGAGAATCGTTAGGAGCAGGAGTGCCCGCTCCTAAGGTATTAACCGCAATATCCTATTTAGCTGCCTAAGCCCGTCTTTTTAAGCGTCCCCTGAACTATAAAGAATTTCAATACAGAAAAAGAAAAAATAAAAGGCATGTAACTTGAATGTCAACAACTACCACCACTACTTACTGAAACATTAGCAAAAGAGAAGATACGCCTGGGTATGCATTTTCACTGCGATTTTCATTCTCTAGCTTTCTAAAAGTTTTATTTCAATTGTTTTGCTTAGATTTAGTTTTATTTCAGTCAGATGGTACTACAGGAAGCACCAGATCCAGTGCTGGTCGAGTGCTGATGCTGGACATGACGGATGGCGTTTCCGATATCCGGGCCATGGAGTACAGACCTCTGCCCTGTCTCAGTCCCTCCCTACTCCAGCCTGGAGTTAAGGTGCTCCTCTTGTTTTGCTCTGTGTTTGCTTCTTACATAGGACTCACTCATGCGATGAGCAATTCAAACTATTTGTGTGATTATCGATATGTGTTAGAAGTTCCTGGAGCCAGTGTAACATAAGTTGCGCAGATGCTGTGCATGCTCAAATCTTTCATGTGTGACAGGTTATTGTGTGGGGGTAACCTGTCCGTGTGGCTCTCGGCCAACTAGATAGTTAGAGAGATTAGACTGAAGTTGTGTTTCTCTGTACTGTACTATGTATAGAGCGCACAGCGCAATTAATCCTTACACGCACCTTTTAATAATGTCAGCAACAGCCTGAAATAAACGAACGTATCAGATCCAGATCCACGTGCATAAGATTGGCGCATCACAATAGGCTAGATTCAAGATTGTCCTCCACAATACAAAGCTGATTATATAAAACAAACTCCAACG
>JASAND010021577.1:0-44068 GCA_030248195.1 Trissonchulus latispiculum
ATATGTGCTCCTGATTCTTGATCATAGGATAACGTGGAAGGCGGAATGAAGGGCTACAGAAACCCCTCACTCCAGCAAAAAACAGGTTACCCCCTCAGCGAGAAGTAAAAAAGGGGAAGACCCTCTCAGATTTTCACCAAAACTTGTAATTTTTTAACAAGTTTTAGCGATATTTTTAAAACAATTTTTTAAAATTGCAAAGCATCCTTAAGTTTTGCCAATGTTTTGCTAAAATGTTACAAACATTCACAATATTTGAAGTTTTCTGGGGTAGAGACCATTGTAGGAGCTGGAGTAGACCCCTAGAATCGGTAATTCGTGTTAATGTGGGACATGCTCTTGATTTTATTCACTAAAAAAATAAATTTAACTCTGACTCTTACTTATCTAAAACTCACTCACTGGCCAAGTCTATTCCAGTAGGCAATTCTTTTGGCAGCGAGAACTGACTCAGTGGATTTTCAGTGCTTTTTTGAATGGAACCTGCGCTGGTTGCAGCTGTGGTTGCTGAAAGTACAAATAATTTATGGAAATCAATTTTTGAAACCTCTGGCGTTGACAAGAGTAAACACATCTACTGGACAATGGATAAAGCAAGGCAGGTTCCTCGGAGCGAAAACTTGTACTCCCATGATATATATTCAAGTTTTAGGGTTTAATTTTTTTATAGGATTTATTGTGTATAGAGCACACGCACAAAAAACTGCTTAGAATTGCTCCAATTCACAAAACAGTTTGCCCAGACACAGCACTAGATTTTCTATATCTGTTTCAAGTCAGTTCAAGACTGTTCTGTTCTCAGTTGACTGAGAACATTGTGCAAGAGCAAACGTTATTTTTACATTTTTATCTTAAATCGAAATTTGATTCAGAATTTGCTTTTATAGGACTTACGTGAAGAAGATATCTTTTTAATTGTCGTTGATTGGGTTGCACTGCTTGAGGATGAAATAATCAGAACAAGATCTGGCATATCAATTGCCTGCTCTGCACTTCGACCTGTAAAGTAGCAATAGCAACAGCAATAGCAATAGCAATTAGGGGAAGTTGCCCAAATATGAGCAAATCCAAGTTTAACATATGAAATATAGAAGCAAAAAGTTGCCTAATTTGAGCACCCTGGTTCCTAATATGAGCAAGAGGTGCCTAATATGGACCTAATGTTAAACATGCGCTATCTTCAGTATATAATTACTTCACAAAGCACAGTTTTAGCTTCTAAAACCTGATTTTTTTGTTTTAAACATATGCTATTAATTTATTTAATTATGTAGCTATTGAATAAGTTTTTTGAGTGAGCTAATCCAGTACATACATAGATATTGCAACTTAACAATATTATATTACACGTTAATCAAGAAAGGCAAGAATGTGAATTTAAAAACATTAAATGGAAAATTTTAATCAATGAAAAATTTTAATAAATAGGAAATTTTAATTAATTAATGATTGATTTAAATTTGAAATTAATTTTAATTAACCATTAATTTTGATTTCAAATTAATTTTAAATCATGAACAATTTCGGTAGTATTAGATCCCTGAGCCGGAACATTCTGAAGCAATACTATGTTTTTTCCGAAATCCGTTATTAATAAGAATTTAATGGGTTAACGATTCTTAATGTGTATACGTAATCAGTCTTGAGCCTCAAGACTTACAGACTGCTAAACATTTAGCAGTAATTAATTAAGTAATTTCTCGATTAAGTATTTAGTAATTAAATTAACTCATTAACTCATTCTTTAGTGTTTCTTTTTTTAACCCTTTTCATTCAACGCAGATTTAAGTCAAGCCAAGTGCTTTTAAAGATGTTCCAAGAACTTGTAACCTTAAATTAAAATTAGTTCGTGTTAAGGAAACTTAACTTATACGGATAAAGTTCGAATCCAGCTGATTAGATAGTTAAACTGATTAAATTTAATTCTTGGGACTAAAATATTAATCTAACAATATAGTTTTTTAATGTCATTTCGAATCAAACAGATTATTAATTTGTTATTTATATAACCGCTATTTCTTTAACAACTAATTTTAACCGCGTTAATCCTGTGCCTTGTCGTTAGTTTTTAATCCTCGTTTAGCTACGAAAATTAAATGGACTAAATCTTATTTAATTAAAACATCGAATAGAAATTCTTTTTCAATGATGTATAAAATCAAATTTCTGGATCAACGTTTAAAAATTTGCTATGAAACTCAAAAATAGAAGTGTACTAACTTGGATAGTGTCATGATTAGCTGCATTTTTAATCCAGATGAAGGAAATTTGCTTTAAAAACATAAAAATACCAATTTTTAAAACTACCACGTGCTAAAGATAGCCTATCT
This sequence comes from Trissonchulus latispiculum, assembly GCA_030248195.1. NCBI lineage: Eukaryota > Metazoa > Nematoda > Enoplea > Enoplida > Ironidae > Trissonchulus > Trissonchulus latispiculum. The sequence continues at coordinate 2,331 of JASAND010021577.1, forward strand.
TTAACATGGGCTCATATTAGGAACCCCATGTTCATAATAGGACACCAAACTTTTCACGTTTGCTCATATTCGGAATCCATGGCAAAAGTTGGACTAAAAATAGTTCTGCAGCGAGAAAGTTTTTATTTATTCAATCTAAACGCTTGAAACTTTACAGACTCATTCTAGACATGCTCCCGTACAAGAAGACATAAAAATTTCCATAATTTATCCAACAGACGGAGAGAATCCTTGCATCAAAAATGTTGCTGTCGCAACCAGGAAGGTTGCTTGCAAAAATATAATATTCTGGATGTTAATAGAAATAAATGTTTATAAAATTCATCGTGTAAACAAAATAAACAATTTTCGGCAGAATTATAGCAAACATTTAATGCTTTCAATTCATATCTCTTAACCCCATTTTGGTTCAGTAGTTTATTCAATCTGGAGCTTCAAACTGAAAGTTGGCCATATTAGGCAACTGCTCATATTCGGGCAGTTTCCCCTATATTGCGTGCACTTCGTGGTTACAACTGGCATTCATTCTTTGATAGGTGTAATAATCTAATATATAATCTGAAGAAACTATGTAGTTAGATTTAACTCGATCCTTTTTATGAATGAGATTCTGCCAGCTAGAGTTGTTGGCCGGCCGAGGAAAACCCGGCCGGCCGGCGGCCGGCCGGCCCACTATGCCGACAATCCGGCCGGCCGGCCTGTTTGACCCGGCCGGCCGGCCTGTTTGACCCGGCCGGCCGGCCTGTTTGTCCCGGCCGGCCGGCCTGTTTTACCCGGCCGGCCGGCCGGTTTGCATCACCCGGCCGGCCGAGTCAAAAAACCGGCCGGGCAACAACACTACTGCCAGCTTACCTGTGCAAAAGTAAATCATGAATAGGGAAAGCCATGATTTCAGGTTTAAGTATGTCATTTCAGTTGTAATCTAAACCTAAAATCTTTTTAGGCTACCTATGCTAGAGTCTTTTTCAATTATTTGGTGTTTTCTGGAAAATCAATTGCGTGTTACAACTTTAACTGTGTGACAAAGGCAAACTGGTGTTTTTGTTATTTTCTTTTGCAATGGTTCCCGCTTTAAAGTTAGTACTCCACATTTAATTATATAAGCTTATTATTTGCTTTTTTGACTACGACCATTATTATTGGAACAATTATTGGAACAATGATTTCTACAACTGTCAGAACCCGATTTTGCAAAAAAACTGATATATTTCATCGTTACAAATCACAAAATAATCTTCAGTTGATTCAAATTCCACGCAAGCTTCTGCACAAGCTGTTGAGCATCTTTAATAAATACCGTACATATTATGTTAACGTCCTGCTATTACTGTAATTACAACAAGGTACTAAGGCAAAATCAGAACTTTGAACAAGACCAGTGTAAATCGCGGTTGGCTGGCATAAAATACAGCACCTAAGCTATTGGATTATCGTTACCTAGATAGCACTATTGTCAATTGTGCTGCGCTTTCCCTTCTCCGGTTGCTGATTTGAGAACCAGTTTCTATTGGAACTGTAATTAAAGCTAATTAGGGTAGGGTTGAACTCTACATTTTTGTTCATTAAACTTGGGACTATACTACTGTGCCGCTAAGTAGCCTACCCGGGCACGGCAATGAGACCCAAGACCCTTTGCAAGGAATTATAGAAACAAGTTAGTTTACGTACCACTATTTTTCCTTTTTCGGAATTTATTTCTGGGATGAAGTGAACAAAAACAGAAGCCCGTCCAATATTAAAGAAATAAATAAAATACACTCTCGTGCTAATTACAACATTTTCCAGTTATCATATGTACACGTAAAAACATTAAATTCCTATATTAGTAGTGCATGCGACCTCTGCCAGACTTGGTTCAAACACTTGCGGCTCTTCAGTGGAGAAGTGTAGAACTAAGTTCTTTAGGATGCTTTGGAAAAATCTTTTACAAAACAAGTGAAAGATAGTTTCGCCGCCAGTCGCCTCATAAAGTGTCATTAGTGTGGTGAACAAACATATATGACATCCAAAATATGAAAAAATTTTCATTTTGAAAACTGTTAACAAAGGGTAGGGTAAGAATTTGAGCAATTCCCTAATATTTCGATAATTAAAATATTTAAAACATGAAACTTGAAATTCTAACAGAATGAAATTAATAAATTTCATCACCGTTTCCTTAAATTATATATATTTTTGATAAGTATATACTCAGAAAGGAGGAACTCGATAGATTCTGAAGACAAGACAAAAACTATTCTCGTTCCAAAATATGAAACATTTCTCATTTTGAAAACTGTTAACAAAGGGTAATAAATTGGACAACCCCCCTCCCCAAAAAAGTTGGTTAACTTCGATGACTGCAAGAGATTAGTGTATGATTTATACATCGTTGTTTTTTTGAGAAGGGCTCAACAACTGCGGCACACAAAGTGGCCATTATGTTGCTGCTCTCCGCAGACCGTTTAAAAGCGGACAAAGAAGCGGAGAAGCGAAGGTCAAGGACAGAAACATGACCCCCAAGCCAGTCAGACGTACGGTTATTTCAGTTGCATCCAGGTCAGCAACGGTTGTATAGCCAACCTCTGCTGACCCCCGCATGTCAAGCACAACTAAGATGGCTGAAGACTATGAGCTTGCTCGTCAGCTAAGGGATCAAAAAAAGGCTGCAGAAAAGGAATGGAAAAGGAAAACGAACACTCAGATAGGATAGATGAGAAAAGTCAGTTTCTAAACAGAGATTTGATTCAGCACTAATATATAACATCAATCTGTCAAACATGAATACCTTAAGTTTTATGCAGTGGAATAGTCATTATACATCGTTGGAATGCTTGAGATGTGCTCTATTTAATGGTGTAAAGTTTGCTGCAGCTTGCTGTTGCAAAAAGCTAAGCTTAAAAGACTACCAAAAATGGCAAAAAGCGGTGACCTTGATAGTCTTATAAGCTTAATTTTTTATAGCAGCAAGCTACGGTAAACTATGTACTTTACACCATTTGATAAGCACATTTCGAGCCCTCCGACGATATATACCTAAGGGCAGCAGAAAAGGGTGGTTAAATTTTACTTTAAACTCGTTTAAGGTCGCACTTCCCTTACATTCAGTCCACTTTGGAAAGCTGTAACTTACTCAATATTGAGAGCTATGAATTGAGCCACATATCAAACTGAAGCTCTACATCTTCTGCGTCGTTTGGTATCATTGAAACGTGTCTACCTAGTTTGTATTGGTCGCAAACTTACCAAGGGTATTTTGACCAAAATTTTTTCTGAAAAATTTTTATGCAAAAAGAAAAGGTTGTATCTCTGTATCCAATGTGATTCTGAGATAATTTGCCAGGGACGGTTTTTTGGTTTTGTCAAAATATCGTTTCAGTATGCAGAAATTGAGCATTTCCTGAAAATTTGGCATTTTATCCAACTTTCAAAAATCATTGCTCTGGAGGCTGTTAAAGAGAAATTTAACAAGTTACCCCTTAAAAGGGGAATAAATACCGCCGTAGTGTTTTGAAATTTATGTGTTCAATGTTTTGTTTGTTTTGCTTAGAACATATTGTTCTACTGTATTGTGACGCTAGCATTTGACTAAAGTCTGACCAAAAATTCTTGGAACCGAAATGTGAGCGGCTGTCCTGAGTTATCATTTGAAGGTAGCCTATACAATGTATATATTTTTCGAATTCTCAGGAACCCGAGATTTGGAAAATCCGAAAAATTCCGAAATTCCGGATTTCATTCACGGAAAATTTAAAAATTTTAGTTTTTCGCCAAAATTTTATCGCAATCAAAATTTGGTTCTGACAGTCGATTAGAGACGGTCCTGCTACACAATTTTGCTCTTAGAAGCTTTTCACGAAAATGCACCCAATTTCCGGAATTCCGGGTTTTCTAAATTACCGGATTTTAAAAATTTCCTCCAATACCCACAAGATGGGTATCATTCGAAAGCTCTTATCGTGCTGAACAACTTTTGTAATAGAACGAACTCGTGAAAATGTACACAATTCCCGGAATTCGAGAAAACCGGATTTTCCGGATTTTAAAAATTTTCCCCAATACCCACAATATGGGTATCATTCGAGAGCTCTTGATGAGCTGAACAAATGTTGTAATAGAACCAATGTCTGAAAATGCACCTAAATCCCGGAATTCACAAATTCGGATTTCACTCTAGCTTGGAAATTTTTCGTGAATTCCGAGAACTGGGCTCATTTCTGCAAGTTGGTTCTATTACAAGATTTGTTCAGCTCATCAAGAGCTCTCGAATGATACCCATATTGTGGGTATTGGGGAAAATTTTTAAAATCCGGAAAATCCGGTTTTCTCGAATTCCGGGAATTGTGTGCATTTTCACGAGTTCGTTCTATTACAAAAGTTGTTCAGCCCGATAAGAGCTTTCGAATGATACCCATCTTGTGGGTATTGGAGGAAATTTTTAAAATCCGGTAATTTAGAAAACCCGGAATTCCGGAAATTGGGTGTATTTTCGTGAAAAGCTTCTAAGAGCAAAATTGTGTATCAGGACCGTCTCTAATCGACTGTGAGAACCAAATTTTGATTGCAATAAAAATTGGGCGAAAAACCAAAAATTTTAAATTTTCCGTGAATGAATTCCGGAATTTCGGATTTGTTCGAATTTTCGAAATCTCCGGTTCCTGAGGATTCGAAAAATATATACATTGTATAGGCTGCCTTCAAATGATAGCTCAGGACAGCCGCTCACATTTCGGTTCCAAGAATTTTTGGTCAGACTTTAGTTTAAACTCCCCAACATTTGGGGTTTCTGAGACAAAAGAATAACAGCATTTTATCGGAAAGTATTTATTGGAAAGTATTCAATTATGAAAGTAAAATTTTGACATCTGCGTCCGGACTAGTGCAAAGCGGACACTCTAACCACTGCACCACTCTGACATTAACGACTATTTAATTTATTGGCTAAATCGCTAGAAAGAAAATTATGATTAAATTATATCTATGTTTATTTTAAACAATTAATTCTATGTAAATTCTAAAGCAAAGTACTAGACACTAATGCAAGAAATACAGTGCAAGCGCAAAAATCAATCTTTTCACACGAAAATTTTAATGGCAGTATTAGCCATATTTATTGATCTGTTAAACCTCTGCCAATCAAGTGACAGGCAAATAACGCCCCGTTTTCGGTAATATGAAAAAAGGCAGACAGTGGCTGTTTGCAAAACAATTTACAGAGCAAAGAACTTGAAGAAAATGGACTATAACAATGCTGTAAAAATTACAAAATCATAGAAAAACTGTTGGGCAAAAAAACCTGCGTAATAGGGACATGTGTTGAAGATAGGACAGAAATCCTCCGCGCCAAACAATTTACATGCAAAACATAGGAATTCAAATGGGTCAACCCATTACAAGTATACCGCCTCCGGCGGTATAAAAAACCGTCCCTGGCAAACTGTCCAAACATACTGTGTGCAAAATATCTTTTAGATCCTCTCATTGGTTGTGACTTGCGGAGCAATCTTCGGTCAAATTTTGGCCGCGATTTGACAAAATCATTTATTCGACCACAACTTTAGACTCATTCATTGTACAGGGCTCTAATTAACCTAATTTGTGCCTTTTTCGAAGCTCTGAGTATAAACTTGTCTATGCTTGTAGTGTAACACTAACTCCAATTTGACAAAACCTGTTTTCAGCAAGGTCGTGTCAAAAATAACCAATTTTCGAGCAAAAATTATTCAAAAATTCACCGCTCAAAAACAATAAGAGCTAGAGAGAGACTTGTCTAAAAGCAAAGTTGTAGAGCACAATAAGCTTTAAAATGATTTATAGTCGATGGGCATAATTTTCTAGTTCTGGAACTTCAAATTTTTGTTTCTCACTGTACCTGAATGTTATGAAGATGCCGTTTTCCAGGACGTTTATTATCATTTTCGATGCATTTTTTGAAAATTTGAATGAAATCGGGAAATAATTGTACCTTCTGCACCGATATCTGCACGTAAGGGGAGCACGACCTTAACTTGCTGCATAAAAACTCCCCAATTTATTCCCTCAGCCGTAAATCTAACCTATATAGTAAAGCAGTAAAACCCTGGCCTAGTAAACCAACAACACCGTTTAATTACCAAAAATCAACAAGCAATTACATATTCAACAAACAATTCAAAACTTAACAAAAATAAATATAAAATGTCTATTTCAAATTTCTATGCTGTTTAGCCCATTCCCATAATATCAGGGCACCAGAAACATGAACGTTGAAAGAGCGAGTAATTCCGCACTGCGGAATTTCCACAAAATGATCCATTAGACCCAACAATTCTGGGGCAATTCCATACTTTTCATGACTGAAATTAATGTTAATTAATTAATTAATTAATGACTAACGCTCGTTTGCACCAAATAAGATTAAAGTTAAGGTTAACACCGAGTTAACCCTGAGTGCAGCAGGTTACAGAACACCGAGTTAACCTTATGGTTAAGGTTAACCCTAACCCTCTGCACCAACGCTTTTCAGCTCAGGGTTACGAAACCTGAAGGTTAACACCGAGTTAACTTTTAATAGAGGGTTAGCCAATCCGTAGGGAGCCAGAAACAGTTTCCATCCAATCGGGAAGCGGTTATAGCCATTCATTTAACTCGGTGTTATCGGCTAGAGAATAAGGTTAACAGAATACTTTCTTGTACTAGACTTGATACAATAAAATACGATGATCTGGAAGGGCACTGTAAAATTAATGCCATGTAAACCTTACGTCAATGTCCTTTTTGAAAGGAACCTTCGTTTTAAGAGTCATCATAGCTGTCGAAGGGGTCAAAGCAATTTTTGAGGAATTGAGAAATTTGTGGAAGCTTTTTCCGAATCGTCCTAATTACTCATTTATTCAATTATCACTCAGTACCTATATTTTACCATAGAATTTAATTCAGCAATAAAAATAACAGTAATATCCTTAAAAATAGTGGCGCTATATGGGTTAACCCTACTCCCGCTGAGGGTTAACTTTTTGGTGTTTAACACCGAGTTAACCTTAAGGTTAACACCGAGTTACGTTAACCTAATTTGGTGCAACGGTCTAACTGCGGGTTATCTCTTGTTAACACCGAGTTAACGTAACACCGAGTTAAAAATGGTTGGTGCAAGCCAGTGTAAAACAGCAACCATTAATATTCTTTGCAGAAAAAGAGCAAAGTCCATCACATCATAATAGCGAAGGGAAAAACTACACACGACGGACAACATAGACTAAAAACACAACAAAACCTGTGTAGAAAAATATGAATGTCCCAAGAAAAAGTCCATCGCAATAAATGCCAAGACAACCACAAATTTAATGCAGTTAATAACAGTTTAACTTGTTCCTGCAACAAAGCGGTGATAGATGATTTTATCCTAATTCTTCTCTAATTCTTGTCCTAATAAAAACTCATAACATCAACTTTAAAAAAAGGCAAACTGTTACAAAAATCTTATGCAACGTTAGGCCGGTTTTGGGCCGATTTTCTAGACAAAATCAGAATTTAAACCGTCTGTTGGTCACAAGAAATGGCACCCCCCCCCCCCAGCGAACATAGCATCAAATGAATTTAGGTACATACCCTAAGACTAGAATACAGGCGGCCGGAAACTGATAGCTAACCAAAGATTGGCTTTGCGTTGTCTGTTCCACAGCAATCACTGACCACCCTAGGTCACGCTGCCGTTCAAGATAGCCCGGTAGGTCACGTGGTGGCACCTGAAGAAAATGATCAGAAATAAACATTTAGTTAAAAAAGTTGTAGGACAAAAAGACAGACACAGGTACAAACTGTTCACAAGGAAACAATGGAAAACACCAACAAGAATGGAAGAATTGTTACTCAGGTTGCGAACATGGCATTTTTGGAAAAGTAGGGGAAAAGTGGGGAAATGAGTTTCAAAAACGTAGTAAAAAAAGTAGAAACAAAAAGAAGGAAACCTTTTGGAAAAAGAACTGCCCGAGCAATGGGGCTTTTTAAGGCTGTCATTGTAATTTTAAGGTCCAAGTATGTAAATGCGCGGTGCAATGCGACATATTGCAAAAATTGTTTCCAATTTCCTACTAAAAGAAAGTCAAACACACTACAAACTCTCTGGCATAGATAACCAACAATTCTAAAGACTTGAAAACTGCTGAAATTCCAGCAAAAAAATAGGAAAAAACATTCCAGTCCGCCAAAAAAACATATGTACCTCTTGAATCTGAAGCCACTTCTCTGCATTGACACTCAAGCCCTGAAAGCTTTCGGACTTGGTCCAGGCTAGGTTGCCCACCACCATAGAGTCAACGGATAAAATCTCACATGTGCGACAGAGACCTGAAGATATTAAAAGACTTTGACCAAATGAAAGGTTGGTAAAAAGACTTTGACCAAATGAAAGGTACCTAAAAACTAACTATGACTATGCCTTTTAAGCGTAGCGTACACTTTTAAGCGTACACAGCTCAAGTTTAATGCTAAACTTAAAGTTTCAACTTTTTGAAAAAATATTTGCCCACTAATTATATGAATTTCTCTCGTTCTTATAGGATATTATGTATATAATAAAATTAACAGAGATAGGTCCCGCCTGTTACCTCATTTTCTTAAACAGATTTCGTGCCTATGCCAGGGGTTTTATGAAGGTAGGTAGGTAGGTATAATTCACTTCCCGCCCGCTAGCTGGTCAGCTGTCGCGAGGCCTCTCCACAGAGACAACCAAGGTGAATAACTCCGACTGCGTCGGGGTTATCCACATTGGATGTAGGAAGCTTAAATCAGAGAGTCGCCCCCCACACTTTTATGTGCCGGTAAGCCGGACAAAGTCACTGAAGTCAGCACGACAGAAGGCTAAACATTGTCACCTACATAGTGAAGTGTAGTGTACCCACTGAGGCGGCGGTACTGACCTGTCCTGGTCGACCTCCATCATATTCCTCATCGTGTCACCAGATAGCGGGTAGGCATACCTGTCATAAGAATCTTGGGTGAGTCAGCAAGGCTTAGGGTTTTATGAAAAAATAAATCAAAAACTAAAAATGTAATAAGTTTCTACCCGTCACTTTTCGAACTTGGAACAACATTTCTGGAAGAAATTGCTGAAACTGCAACACTGTCTGAAACTTTTCATGACACCAACTGCGTGCTAGAAGAACAAACTATGAAAATCAAAAACATTTTGAAATTTGAAAACAAAATTTCGCGTCTTGAAAGATTGAATTTGACAGCAATTTTCGAGGAAGACTGTTTTCAAAATTAGTCAAAAAAGGGGAAATAGCTTAATATACCGTTATAAAAAAGCAACAACTCATGTACCATAAAACTAAAAAATATTAAACTACATAGATCTAAATTAATGAATTACCTCCCAAATTAGTCGGTTTGTCAATCAGCGATGTGACTAGAATTAGCCTAGAGGGCGCCCTGTTGATAGTAGACTTTTCGGTGCCTAAAGTGCCGCCGGTTAGGCTTAGGCTAGCAGCAATGTGGGGATCAATTTTTCGCTGCAAACTGGATAGCTCAGGGGCGATGGTAGAGAGATCAGGGTTCTGTAGATTATCTTCGTGATTATTTGCTGCGGCAGTATCCTTACCTATAAAGAAAGTGATACTATACTCAAAATGAAATGAAATGAATAAATAAGTTAGTTAGTTAGTTATGGTTCACTTCCCGCCCGCTAGCTGGTGAGCTGTCGCGAGGCCTCTCCACAGAGACAACCAAGGCCGATAACTCCGCTCGTGTCGGGGTTATCCACATTGGGTGTAGGAAGCTTAAAACGGAGTATCGCCCCCACAGTTTTACCTGCCGGAAAGCTGGACAAACCATTGAAGTCAGCACAGAAGGCTAAACATTTACACCTAGTGAAGTGAGCCGGTGTGGTTTCCTCACTGAGGCGGTACTGACCTGTCCTGGTCGAACTCCTTACGTCCTTTCTGTTGTTCCCCGATTTGTCACCAGATAGCGGGTTGGCATACCTGTTTTGGGTCGTATTGATGTTGTTAGCATGGCCTTTCATTTGCAAGCCTGCTAGCTGGTTACCTGTAGAGGCGAGCTTCCCTGACTCGATGGTGTCTGTCCTTTGAGTGTCGTCGCTTCCTGTGGCGTGATGTGTACCAATCTTAGTTACCAAGTCGTGAATGTGTTGTCCAAAACGATGCCAGCATACGGGATCCACTGAATCACCTTCGTCCGTGAGTAGATCCCCTATTTTATAATGCAGATCTGTAACATGAACAGGTGGGCAGGGAGCGAACTTTGAATTTTATGGTGTGGGGAAAATCGAATCCAGGCTACGTTTTAGCTGAACCCCATAGAGCAAAGTTCGAATCTCGTGCTGGAAGCACAATTGTAATTCCCAGGTCCTAAGTGAATTAATTTTAATATGGAGCTGTGATAGGGTGATAGAGGAGAGTGGGGCCGCTCCACTCCCAACCCCCTTTTAAGGTTAATGTTTTGAGGATAGTTATCCCTCCCATACTGTACATAAATCCTTCGTGCCTCGGGCACGGAATTTTTTAATTCCCCTCCTCCCTCAGTGGAAAATTTGGCCCAGGGTAGAGTAGGTTGGGGATCGGGAAAGTAAGAGAGGGTCCGTGATTACCGGGGCCGCAATCACCGGGCCTGTCTTACAGGGATAACACTATATACTGGAGGGCTTCAGTATATAGGGGGCCTACACCAAAAGTAGCCAGAACTCTGTTCGAGAGCCCTGGCTACTGATGCAGGGAGCCGCTGTCAGGGCCCAGCCTCAGTTTATCTTCATCGGCCGGATGCCATATTGCCCGATATCAATATGACGTCCTTGCATTCGCATAAGCAAGACCCTCCTGGTGGCGTAAGCTCGCCGCCAGATCAATGCATCGAAATGCATTGACCCCTCACCAGGATGAATAAATAAATAAATAAATGGAAAAAAGCTGTCAAATCATAGTAAGCTTTTGTCCAAAAGAGGAAATACAGACTGCTATGCAAACATTCTCGTACTGTGTCAACAATAGCTGTTATGCAATTGTATGGAAACAACTGGTTCCTCAAAACTTTTCCAAAAAATAGGAAATCTGAGAAATAATTATTGAAAAAGTTGAACTGAAATTTTCTCCATTTTTCTTTCTTTTCTTTCACGCATTTTGAAACAGTGTAGGTTTATGTGAAACTGAAACTTGAAATGCACAAAATGATAACAGCAAAACTAATTCAACTGACGCAAAATTGGAAAAATGCCCCAATTTAAAAACTTTTGCTCAGAAAGACACAAGAAACTCCCCTCCATACCATGCCAAATCAATGAGTCAACATTTGCCAGTGAATGCTTAGATCTCAGTGGGCAAATATCACAGACAAATTCACTGCCCAAAATATTGGTCCAGTCGCTAAGGCAGACAATTTCTCCCGGCCAAACGTCACACAGATGCGGTATGATGGTGAAAATGTCCTGCGAAAAAAGAAACAAAAATCAATTTTATAAAAAAGGTAAAAAAGTAAAAATGCATAGAGATGAGCAATTCTGTGGTTCAATTCAGTACTAAAGTTAAATAGAAGACAGCCAAGTGATAAATTAAACATATTTTATTTGCATATAAATAGCTACATACTGAATTGATTAGTTTAAAATTTGTTATTACGCTCGAATCAAAACAACACCTTCTTAGAGTAAAAATTGCATATATAAGTCACTGGGTGGCGAAAAAATGGGGTGGAGTGGGGGGAAGACCCCCCACTAGTGGGGGGGGATGTCGAAAAGTAGTAAATAAATAGTAGTAAATAGTTTAAAAATGCCAAAAATACAGTAAAAATAGCCTGTTTTCTACATATACTGCTATATATAACTATGCTAAAAAGCGCTCAAAAATTGAGTTTGAGTACCAAAATCGACCGACGATTTTTGACCAAAAATTTTATGAAGGGCTGGGCGAAGCCGGAAAAATTATGAATATTTTGACCAAAAATCCTAAAAATTTGGCAGTTTCTGGGCACCTTAGGGTGAGTGGGGGGCAAAGAAGTGGGGGGGGGACCCGAAAAGTGGGGGGACCACCCCCCCCCCAGTAAAATAAACACAGAGTCAAGGTTTAGCACCAACAGACTCGGCTATAAACATTGAATCATCAGGGTATTTTTTACAGGAGGGCCCGAAATTGACCTCCCCCCAGAAATCGCCGCACCCCTCAGATTTTTGGGTGCCCAAACTTTTGCAAAAATAGTCAAATTTTCAAAAATATTCTGGCAGCGCAAGAGATTTTTTGGTGAAAATAGAAATTTTTAGACAAAACCAAACCCAGGCATTTTGAGAAATTTTTGTGCTTCTACCTGCACCGGAAAAATCCCTAAACATACCCTGAACCATAGGTATTAATGCCACACAAGAATGATAATTACCTCCAGAGAAAAATTATCCCAGGGACAAAATTGGTCAAAATAGAAATCCTGCACAATTTTCCCCACAATTTTGGCTTCATTCCTAGAAAAAAGAAAATCCTAAAATATTTAACAGAAAAATAACCACTCCGAGATCTATCAGACCAAAGAACATTGCAATATATACCATTACGAAATTGTAAATCAGCTAGCTAATACCTTAGAAAAATACAAAAAAGGGACGGGATTAACTTCTGTAACCATAAAAAAATAAAAAAATCAAAACCTTCAACTATTACTTCTGTTCAATTTGTTGCTGTGAAATCAGAGCAAGCATTGTCTTAGCCGCAGGCGAAAGCAAGTCGGAAAATTCTTCTGGCATAGTGCCAAGAAATTTGGCCAACTTTCGAAGAGAGGCATGCGCCCAGAGGCGTACATTGAAATTCTGACAGGTAGCCCAGACAAGAACTTTCAATAGGAAAGGCTCAAAATGGTCCTGAATAATTGTGCTGCTATCGTGCTGTAAATAAACATATATTATAGAAATAGAAAATTTGCAAAAAAATCTAAAATAAAATGATAATCACTAATATCACTCTAGAAAATTACAGCAAATAGCAGCAAATATGAGAAAAACAAAATTCATCACTTCTTTCATGATAATAATTTTGTTCAATTCTGATTAAATATAATTTTCCATTTAAATAATAAACAACCGTCCCCCCCCCCAAACACGACATTAATGATACTAAAGATAAACACACTAAATGAAAAACAAAAAACAACAATAATTCAGGAACACAACAATAATCTGCAGGAAAATTAGCTCAAAAAACCTAAAAAATCTACAGGGTTTTTAATTTTCATCTTCAGATGCTGAATAAACACAAAGGTCCCAATAACCAGCCAGGAAGCCAAAGAGCCAAAGCGGTTTGTAGCGATCTGAAAAAATAAAAAATAAAAAACTGAAAAACTACAAAAAACAAACACAACGAGCGATAACAATAACAACCAAACCAAGAGCTCTCAAGAAATTTGTTTTAATCTTGGTGTTGTTGTTGTTGTTGTCTTAAGTTGAATGCCCCCCCGCTCCAGAAATATTAATTCTGACCTGAATGAAAAATGAGAAAGCACACACTACACAACTTTCTCTATGAATGAAGGCCTTTATATAACTTAAAAAAGAAAAAACTTAAACCGTGTTAAAAGTGTCCACGAAATAACTATAATTTAGTTTTATAGAATTTGAAGCTGAAAAATTAATAAAAAATTTCAAGCTTCACCATTAGTTTCCATTTTTTCTGAAGACCAACAAATCCGAGATATATACTAGGGCAGACGTAATACATACACCTGTGCGTAACTTTCGCAAAACTTAATGCGTTTAATTTAAATTCGGTATGGATGCATTTCAATATATTTTTGATATTGAATCTGCAGCATTGAAATTGAAAAAATCATAATTTTTAAGTTTTCCAAGGGAGGGGGCCAAAGGGAGCCAAAAAAGTTGCATACAGGATTCTCAGGGCCACTGAATACGAATCTGAAAACCGTTTTTCTATTCAGGTTTTCGGTGGCTAGACATAAGCTTAAACGCTAAGCTACAACTCTAGCTTATTTCTAGCAAACAAAAAGTTTCATTGAAAATACGTTTTCCGACCCCTGCTTAGCGACCCTAAAACCCTTTAAGTAACTTTTCAGCACAATTGAGGACAAAAACGTTCGGCTCCCCTTGGTCCCCCACACCTTGAAACGTTTAAAAATTAAAATATTTTATAATTTACGGATAAAGTTTGAATTACACCGGTTAAGTTTGCCGAACGTTGCGCACCAAAAATCATGAAAATAATTAAAGGGGCAAACTGAGAATTTATGCCATAGTTTCTGTCAAATAACTTAAATTTTGCCAGAGAAAAGTCTACAGTAAAACGCAGTGCTAACTTCACGATCCTGTTGCAACAGCCCCAGAAACAAGCTAGCCGAATAGTGATAGCAAATTCGAGCCGCGCTCCATTCACAGTACAATCGCAGGGAGGGATGTAGTTGTACCGCGGTTAGTGACTGTAAAAGATAGGTCAGAGCTTTCTTGGCCACTGGCTAAAAGGTCGAAAAAAAGCACAACCAAAATCTATCATAGTACTATGGTTTTGTTTTTCAAACAACAATTTTTCTGAAACCAAATGACAAAATTTTTGTGTAAATTCAAGCTTTAAGAAAACATTTTCTGGAAAAACCAACTAACCTCAGAAAGTTGCTCAGAGCATAGGAGCAGAGTTTGAACCAGTCGCAAATTCCAAACATAGTTTCGAGATCCGGCAAAACTTCTGGAAATAAAAAAGTTGCCATTTTAGTGTGACAATGAAAAAACATTGTATCCAAAATGCTGTCTTAAACACTACTTGGATGAAGTAAATTTTTGAAAGAAACTTCTAGAAATTAAAAAGTTTTCAATTTTGTGACAACAAAAAATAATATGCAGCCAAAAATGGTGTTTAGGTGGTCAATTTAGTGACAATGATAAATATTGTATCCAAAATCCTGTCTTAAACACGGCTTAAAATGAAGAAAATTTTTGAAAGTTTCATCATAATTTTCCAACTTGATTGGCAACAGTTCTCCAAGCAAGCCGGCAACTACATTCTGCTTGCACACAAAAAATAATCAATCTAAAAAGCGTCAGCTTTTCAAGGAAAAACGTTAACAGGGTTAAGCGAATTGTTTAAGTTGAATCCGACATACTGTAGGAAAGAAAAAAAGGAGTTTTAAAATGATAGATTTAACTCTACTCTACTCCTGCTTGAAAACATCCTTTACAGAAAGAAAGAACTAAGGCTAAACGGGGTAAAGCTCTCACCCTTGTGATTTACTGCTATCGTTTGCACTACTGTGCCTAGCATTGTCCAAAATGCCAGAAATCAGCCACTCAAGCACCGTCGCGGAGTATTTCGTCGGGATGGCGTTATTTGATTGTTCCGGGGAATGGTCGTCAGAAGCAAGACAACTGCTAGCAAAACTGTCAGCCTCAAGCAGACGTAGCCACAGGCTAAAGGCTAGACACTGGCTACGTCTAAGACAGACACGCTCAACCCAGAGTCTAAAAATTTAGTATAGAGCATAAAATAAATTCTTAACATCTTGACGAATGGAAACATGAAAATTTAAATTTAAAATTCTCAAAAATTCTATAAAATAGCGGTAAAATTCCTGTGAATTTCACTTCACTACCCAAAGTCTAAAATTAGTAGAAAATAGATAAATTCTAACATCTTGACAAATGAAACATGAAAATTTAAATTTAAAATTCTCAAAAATTCTTTAAAATAGCGGTCGAATTCCTGTGAATTTCACTTCAGTAGAGTCCAGTCTGCGGTACATACACGGGCGTGCAGAGAGATTTGTCATGCTTATGTACTAATGTAGGGTTTATGATAACATAGGATAATTGGGGGGCAGAGACCCTCTCAGTCAGAATGAAAAATCGGGGTCGCGGTTTTTAACCAAAAACTGCCCATTTGTCAGCAAATTTTAGCATTTTTCAAAAAATTCTCTCAAAATTGCCGCCAATGTTTAGCCAAAAATGATTAAAAAATTAGCAGGTTTTGCAAATATTAGGACCCGACAGACCCACTTAAAAGTTTTGGAATTTTTCTGGGATAGGCCCCTCCCCGAATTGGATGATCCGGTGTTAATGAGCATGAGTATGACTCGCGCTAATCTAATGCTCATCTACTAATTAAAGTGCTCTAGGTCCCATTGACCAGTGTGCTTACTCGTGCCTGAGCGGTAGCCTAGATCCAAGTAAGTCCAAATCCGAAATCAAAGAATATAAAGCATCAAAATGGCTGAAAAAGGAGAAAATATACACGAAATTACAGATTACAAGTACGTAGATATTTATAAATAATTCGGAAGCGACTACAAAAGCAGAAGTCATAGATTTAGTTTTTGCTTTAGTTTAATTTTTCCTTACGTAAGTTGTAAAAAAACAAAAAACTGTGAAAGTAAAAGCGTATAGCGCGGCGGGAAAAAACCCAAATTTTCGAATTTTGGCTGGAACTTTTTTATTAAGCGACAAATCGAAAATCTAACGATAACTACCATGAGGCCTTGCGAAGAGCTTCAAAATGAGCCATAAAACGTCTCTCTATCACTTACGGTTGGTGAGAAATTTTCGACCAAACCGATGGGGAAAAAACCCAATGCGGGAAAAAACCCATGGGCGGGAAAAAAACCCAGCCGAATTTTTTGCTGCAAGCATGCCAGAACGATTTTGACTATACCATTCGAAAGAGCGGGTCATTTTTAGTACATCTGAATCATAAAATATCAATATTTTTTGCAAAAAAATCATGTAAAATTGACTTTTCAAAATTTCGTATGTTTAACACGTAAACATAGGCAAATTTTGGAAATTTTTGAAATTTGCTTAATTTCTGCAGTTTAAGCATCCTATCACATAGAAAACGTGTTTTTATTGCATTTAAAGCCAAACCCGACCTATTTTAGTGAAAAATTAGCGGTTTTTGGCGAAATTTGAAAATTTGGCTTGAAATGGCACCATCCCAGATTTTGGCCACCTGGACCTCACATAGAAGGTCGAACCTCGGTAAAATCTATACCAAATTAATCAGGCGGCTCTACTGAGCTAAGAAATGCATGAATTTTTCCTTTGCTGCTAATGGTTAGTAAAAAATTTCATTTTGAAATTTGGGTTTTTTCCCGCACATGGGTTTTTTTCCCGCCGAGTCTAGGTCACCCCCAGGTCGCACCACACGTATTAGAGCCAAATTGCATACACCATCGTGAAGTTCGAGACATATCCTCTGTGAAACTATAATCCGTTTTGGGCTAAGTCTTTCCAGTAGTTCAGGGTGACCCCCCAAAGTTGACCCTGCCTGACCCCCATGTTGGGACCAAAAATTCCAAAATTTTCAAAGTCCCAAAAAATTTGCTGAGAGGCAGGGGGAACTACAATAATACACCCTCTAGGGTAGTTTTGGACGCTCTTTAAGATAGGCTATTAAAATCCGATCTAGCTCATATGGGTGACTCACACTGGCGATGGGTTTTTCCCGCATATCGGATTGGGTTTTTTCCCGCCGCGCTATATAGCCCTGGGGGACGTAACTATTTCCAGAACTCGGAGACAAAAGAAAATTTTTAACGCCCGCAAAACACCAGTAAAACTATTTTCGATAACTTTTCAGTTCGTCGTGCTAATGTAACTATGTAGACTAAATTGAATCCCTCCTCAAAAAAGCTTTAATAAAATCTAACACCACAAAGTTCAGTTTTACAGCCTAAACTTCAAAATTGTGTATCTGGCTTTTTCCTACAGGGGGGAGGTGGGGGCCCCCCCCCAGAAATTCGTCCCCCCAGACTTGGGTCGCCCCCCCCCCCAGAATCGCCCCTCCAGGATTCGGGCCTTCCCCCCCCAGAACTCTAAAGTGCCCGGAAAAATAGGGTTTTGTGGGTAAATTTTGAAAAATTTTTCCGGCTTCGCCGGATTTTTACCACCTATTTTAAAGCATTTTTTAAGCTAATTTAAGCTTAAATTTAAGTTAAAAATAGTTAATTTTTTAGCTCAGCAGCAAAAAATAGCTATTTTTAGACATTTTTCGGAAAATTTTTCTTACCCCCCCCAGAAATCCGAGCCCCCCCAGACCTGGGGGGGGGGACCCCAGACTCCCCCCCCCCAGAAATTTTTGCCTAGGAAAAAGCCAGTGTATTATGTCAACTTGGCCCGACTACCATAAGTTAGACTACACCGGTCTAATACGGACATAATTTCGGAAACACTGTTTACAAAAATCGTCCATTTACCGCTGTTCACGTTTAGGCATAGGAATCTGAAATATGGTCAGACTTAGCACAGACTTAAGCAAGGCAGTCCAACCAGAATTCAGCGTTAAATCAGAGCTTTTGACGTATCGAAATTGACTGTAAACTTGTGTCAATAGGCAGCTGCAGAGAGCAGAACCACTATTGCTGCTGGTAACCAAACGTTCGGCAGCCTGAAAAAAACAACAGAAAGGAATATTAAAATTATAAAAAAAAACAAAATAGCGTCATTAAATTACTAACCGTACAAGAATAGGCATACGAAAGCTACCACAGGGGCTTGCTTAAGGTCGTGCTCCCCTTACGTGCAGATATAGTTGCAGAAAGTGCAATTATTGCCCGATTTCGTTCAAATTTTCAGAAAATGCATCGGGAATGATAATAAACGTCCTGTAAAAACGCCAGCTTCATAACATTCATGCACAGTGAGAAACAAAAATTTGAAGTTCTAGAACTATGTATAGAAAATTATGCCCAGCTACTACAGTCATTTTAAAGCTTATTATGTGCTCTACAACTTTGCTTTTAGACATTAGTCGCTAGCTCTTATCGTTTTTGAGGAGTGAATTTTTGAAACATTTTTTCTCGAAAATTGGCTATTTTTGACACGACCTTGCTGAAAACAGGTTTTGTGTAATTGGAGCAAGTGTACACTACAAATGTAGACACATTTATACTCATCTTAAAGAGCTTCAAAAGAGGCCCTAATTAGGTTAATTAGAGCACTGTACACTGAATAAGCCTAAAGTTCTGGGCGAATAACTGATTTTGTCAAATTGCGGCCAAAATTTTTTGACCGAAGATTGCTCCACAACCAATGGGTGGATCTAAAAGATATACTACACATAGTATGTTTGGACAATTTGCCGGGGACGGTTTTTTATTTTTCTCTTTATCAGCCTCCAATCAAGAGCAATGATTTTTCAAAGTTGGATAAAATGCCAAATTTTCAGAAAATGCTCTATTTCTGTATACTGAAACGATACTTTGGCAAAATCAAAAAAACCGTCCCTGGCAAATTATCTCAGAAACACATTGGATATGGCCATTTTCTTGTTGCGTAAAAATTTTTCAGAAAAAATTTTGGTCGAAAATTGTGGCTACTTTTGGTAAGTTTGCAACCAATACAAACTAGGTACACAGGTTTTAGTGAGACCAAACGACGCAGAAGATGTAGAGCTTCATTTTAATATGTGGCTTAATTCATAACTCTCAATATTAAGTAAGTTACAGCTTTCCAATGTGGACTGAATGTAAGGGAAGTGCGACCTTAAAGTATGAATTTTTAAGACGACTTTGTGACTTTTTTCCGCACAAAAGAGATCATTTTAACTAATTAAATTCCCCCTCAAGATGAAGTCTTGAATCGCTTCTCGGCTCTCAGAGCTAAGATCGTTGTGTATTTCTGCGTTATATATATTCTGCTGATTAATTTGCTGTGCTTACGATTACTGGTGCGGTGCCTATTCTGATCTCATCTCTGCCCATCCTTTGATCCCGGTGCCGACGAGTGTAAGCCGCATGGCTCACGCTTCCAAAGATGAGGCTGCCGAGGCGGCCACCGGAAACATCACCATGGAAGAAGCCAACGAACTCTTGCCGGCCACCGATGCGACGGAAAACCGGAGGAAAGATATGCTCCAACGGGCGGGCTATCTATCGATCCCAGAAGAACATCAGGACGATCCTACTATAAAGTTAGTTCAATTGTTAAAGGACAGTAATGAGAGGGACGTCCTGCCTGAAGTTGTCAGGCGGGCAGGGCGTTTCCCCCCTCAAACTGATCTATGCCGGGAAAGCCCTTCGGGATCGGGTGGTCCGGGAGGGGGTCAAAATGGGGAACCTCATGGTCACCCTGGAAATCCCTCAGGAGGAGGAACGAATGTTCCTGTCCATTCGGTCGATTTATCTGTACAATGTCCCCATCACTGACTCGGAACAACACCTGGGGAGGTGGTTGGGGACCCTGGGTCTAGAAAAGGTGTCCCCTTTCAGGTGGACGTGAAGACGGTCGTCCATCCGGGATGGAGGCCGTTCTGTCCTGGTCAAGGTCCCCAATGGGCAGGTGATCCCAGGCTACGCGATATATACTCCCGAAGGCGCCGACCATCCAATCAAGGTCCAACTGTGGTACCCGGACTGCGAAAATGACGAAGCGATCCCACGGGCTCCTCCCAGGGAATCAGTCCTATGCCCCCAGGCGATGGGAAACCTCCCAGGTCCAGCCCACGGTCGAGGCTGCTACGGGCGGTCCCCAGGGTGACTCCTCCGTTCCTCAGGAAGAGGAGATGGAGGTCCTGAGGTCGGCGGCGGTTGACGTCACTGAAGGATACTCGACGGCTGAAGAAGAGAGGGACCCGGAGGACGAGAGGGACCCCGCGGCCAAGGTCCAGGATGCCCTGACCCTCCGGAAGGGCCAGGACCCTGACTGGGACAAACTGATGGGAACCAAACGGCAGCTGTGCGAGGCCAACTACCCAGATAAAATGGTTTGCTTCTTCACCCGGCGATATCCCTATAGCAATCATTACCCCTCTCCCTTCGAACTCTATGGGGGAAAATTTCATACGTCGGAGGACCATTTCTTTTGGCAAAAGGCGAAGTTTGTGGGAGATGAAGAGACGGCGGCCAAGATCTTGAACACTGAAAATCCCGGGGAGGTGAAGGCCATCGGCGATAGACTTTCACAGAAGAAGGAATATGCCCAAAATTTGAAGGAATGGGACGCCCATGCCAAATATATATACGGCAATGTGGAATGGACTGGTGGCAAAATTTGCCCAAAACCCGGCGGTCAGACTGGCCCTACTCATAACGGACGGCAATCGCCTTGTGGAGGCGAACCCCTCCGACCGCATCTGGAGCTGCGGTTGGGGGGTCAACGGGTTCAGGACTTTGTAAATTTTTTGGCCCAAAAGAGATCATTTTAACTAATTAAATTCCCCTCAGGAACCCCCTCAAGATGATCTGATAAATTTCGACGTCCGTCCGTAACTCCTAAAACTTGCAAAATTGTATTATGTTTTCTTTGAAATTTCAGATGGTTCCACGAAAAAAATTTCCAAAAAATTTGGCCAGAATTAATTTAGTTCTAACCCCCACCCCTCTCCTCACTAAAAATAGTATTGCGTATATAAGTCAGGGGCTATTTTTTACTGGCAGGGTAGGAGGGCTGCCCCATTCGTAAATGCTTTCTCCATGAAATTCTCCCGCGAGTTTTTAGGGTGCCCAAGCTTTTGTCAAAAATAGTCAAATGTACAAAAATCTATAACCGAAATCCTGGCATTTTTTAGAACTTCTTGCTTTGCTACCTGCAAAATACGCCAAAAATACGAATTTTTTGCCTCATTTTGGAAAAAAGTCCCCCGCACCACCAAGGGAAAATGCCTAAAAATACCCTGTAAGTGATAAGCCACTAAATTTAGCCCTCCACTTCTTAAACAAAACTACCTTACACTCAACAGTGCATTCAAAATTATTGGTTGCCGGCCAGCCAATTGAATTACAGAAGCCTGAAATAGGCCCTGAATACAGGGCTCAGCCACCAGCAGAAAATCTTCCGATTTACAACAGTCAAATGTGGCAACCACTGATTGGCGAATCAAGTCACCGGCCAACCCAACCCGGCGGTTATCTTCATCCAGATCTTTCAAAATCTAAATCCAGAGAAAAAATTAGCAATATCTTTTTAAAAATTTAAAAATAAAGAATTAAAAACTACTGTCGAAGTACGGAAATTATGAAGCAGATAGATTATCATAACAGTGTCAGCATAAAATTTCAAAATTTTCGTAATACAAAGAGCGGGAGGAATAGTAACAATTCTTGAAAAATTTTTGAAAAAATTGAAAATGAAAACATATTCCAAGACAAAGAAAAGAATTTCAAAATTCGTGCCAAGCATAAATCCTTATTATTACAACGAGAGCAAATTCAGAAATTTTCCCACATAAAACGGCAAACCTTTCTAAAACATCTTTCTTTAGAAAAGTACTAAAAAAATTGCAGAACTGATTGTGAAAGTATAACTCCCCCCCAAAATAAGTACTACACAGAAAAGTATACTCAAAAAATTGCAGAACTGAAAGTGAAAGTACAAGCCCCCCCCCCAAAGAAAATAAGTCCCAGCAATCTCTTACCATAGGTAGCAGCAGCTGCAAACATGCAAACACAGCACGCAAATCTACAGCACTGGAAAGACTTTGCAGAAACAGCACGCATTGCTCCCCATAGCTTTGCAGCCAATCAGCATTATTCAGGGGCGCTGAGTTAAGCTGGAGCTGTAGTAGTAGTAGGCGGGGCCAAGCAGAATATAAATCGGGCATATTGCTGCCGCTAGAGCGATTGGCAGTGCTAGAAAGCAAAAAAGTAAATAGTTTTTAGAGGCACATGTCATAAAGAAATAATGAAAAACGCCTGCCTGCAGTTCACTAAGGCAAAGCCTTTCAGTCCGAAACAGTTTAGGCACATGCTAACAGAGTTAGGGTTTTTGGGAAGATTTAGGGGGCGGGGGTGGGATTTTTCGCAAAAATGAGCCAAAGGCTTGTATTCTTTGCGTGTATGCAGAAACGCCAAGCGTTCTCATAAATAGCTGGACTTAGGCTGACTGCAGGGTGAAAATACAACGTATCTGGAAAGGGCAAAAAAAATTTTAAAATTTAAAAAAAAAATGTTAAATGTAATTTCAGATTTTGGATACCAAAAAATCCAGCGGGGGGGGCAGGGAGCAATAATCTGGGAGAGGATTTCGGAAAGAGCACAATTTCGAGGGGCAGCTGGTAAGCTTGCCTGAAATGTAACCAAGGACTCTTGCTTGACTGGCATTTTTTTGTGGTTTTGAAAGGGCTGGCTTTTTCCTACAGGGGGGGGGGGGGGGTGTGTGGGGGCCCCCCAGAAATACGTTCCCCCCCAGACTTGGGTCGCACCCCCCCCCAGAATCGCCCCCCCCCAGGATTCGGGCCTTCCCCCCAGAACTCTAAAATGCCCGGAAAAATAGGGTTTTGAGGGTGAATTTTGAAAAATTTTTTAGCTATTTTAAGCTTAAATTTAAGTTAAAAATAGTTAATTTTTTAGCTCAGCAGCAAAAAATAGCTATTTTTAGGCATTTTTTGAAAAATTTTTCTTCCCCCCCCCAGACTTCACCCCCCCCCCGCAGAAATTTTTGTCTAGGAAAAAGCCAGGAAGGGGGGGGGCTTCCGAAAAGTGGAGGGAGGGAGAGCCCAAGGTATAAATATAACTAAATTTTTAGCGAAAAATTAGCATCTTTAAGGTAAAAAACGCAAAAAATCGCTGTTAAAGCGTAAAATGAACCTATAAGTCCATAAATTAGCTAAAAATTGAGAAAATGTTTGAAAAATTGGCCTAAAAAACTAATTTTTCGACATTTTTGGGCGACCCCCAAAAACGTGGGTGGGGGCTTGCCGTAAAGTGGGGGGGGGCGAAAGTTTAGGTGCTCCGAAAAGTGGAGAGGGAACCGAAAAGTGGGCCCCCCCACTAAAAGAACTGCCGGACTTGAGCTACAGACAGTAAACAGATAATAATAGGTTGGCAATCAGTACATCAAGGTGTCTTTTGGAACCCTTTGCACCAATCCCCAAAATTATTTTTGAGGAAGATCAAAATACCAGCCAGTGCCGCAAAAAATAACTTCATAAAAAAGGTATTTACAGCACGGATAGCCAAAGGAAGAAAGGACAGATAGAAATGGGTGTCTGCAATTAGAATAGTGATAATTTAGTTTTAACAATGTATCTTTAAGAAAAGAGAGTTTAGACAGAGTTTAGACATAGCCAAAGACAGTTTTCATATTTTTCCGCAGTGAATAGTACCTTTGGCTTCTGTGCCTCTCGTGGGGACCCAACAAAATTTAATCCTTAATGACTTTTAATGACTCAAAGTTTTATATAGTAATAGGTAAACTCTCCAGTATTTGATACAGTAGACGGGTCGATAAGCACCGCCAGGATCAACCAGGAAATAGGTCTGAGCATAAACATAGTAATATTAATAACATAGAAGAATTCATTAACATTTTATAAATAGTACGTACAGTTATGGTCCACCCGACCCTACCCACTGTACAGTTATACTTAAAATGTGCTGTAAAATTAGGGCCCATAGAAAAGAATAAAGTAAAATATTTCCATTTAATTTCTGGGTAGGACTTAGTTGGGGTAGGGTGCTCAACCTTACAATAAAGGAAAAAAGGGGGTATATTAGCCATTCCATGCCCCACGTGTCCCCACCCACGTCCGGCGGTCGCTTGTCTAGACAAACGAGGGGTACGCCGGTAGCTAAGTAGGCCAGACCAGTGCTGCGATAACTGTTGAAAAGTTGTATTGCAGTAGGTTGAACGAAAAATCTAAAAGAATAAAGAATAAAGCATAAAATTAAATATAAACAGAAAAATAAACAAGCACGGAACTACAACCAATAAGTAATAGCTGTATGTTAACTTAATCAACTAAAGTAAGATGAAATGTAGGCGTCAGTAATAGGTATTCTATCCTCATTCTTACGCAAGAACTTTCCTAGATAGAATTTTAGTTTTCGCTTAGAGTATCCTTTAGAAAGCAATTGTACATTAAGGTTTGATACCCTGGTTCTAAAGTCCTCAAGATATGTGAAACGTTCATGGTATCTATTAAGTTCATTAAGATACACGTTATAGCAGCAACTCTCTGAAATATTTCCTGTCAAATCCGGTAGGCATACTACCTTAAAGTCGAAATCATCCCGTTTATCGTAGACTTTAGTTATAAACTTACCATTAACCAGCGTTATATTTATATCCAGCACATTGGCCGAATTATTATTAATATTTACCTTTTCCAATGTTAGGCAGTCAGGATAAATATCAGGTTTACTGTTATCAAATTCACCATCGTCGTCCGTTGCAGTAATATCATCAATGTACCTAAACATTTTTCTCAATCGTTTTAACTTAGTCCAATCCTTTTCCTTTACACATTTCTTTACAAAATTAAATTCATATGCATGCAGTAGCAAGTTTGCAATATAGGGTCCAGCATTAGTTCCCATAGGTATCCCAATTATCTGTCTAAAAACTAAATTTCCAACTTGAAAATATGCATTATCAATGACAAATTTTAACATAGAAAATACATATTGCGCATCCTTTGCAGTAGGATTATCTGCGTTAGTCCATCGTGCATAGGCTTTATTAATAACCATTGCCCTTGTTCCATTACCAAAAGATAATTCTATAAGTGGTTTAATTTCTTTCAAAATGTCTTCATGGCGAAGGCTAGTATAAAGTTTACCAAAATCATAAGTAGAAATACTTTTAGCCTTCGACGTAAGATTAATTTTATTAAGACAATTTAAAATTTCCTTGGAGCTATCAATTATCCAGTATGCATTAATGAAATTAGAATTACGCTTAATAGCATTGCAATACTGCTTTTGTCTAGTCTGCACTAATTTAAATGCAGCACCTAAACTTTTTGACATTGGCTTTGTGCAACACTTAGCTCCAGCAATGATAGTTCTGAAACCAGTTGGCTTCTTATGAAACTTAGGTATAATTTGAATGAAAGGCAGACATTGATTTTCAATGTCCACGTTAACTTTAAGATAGGTAGAATCCCTTGTAATGTCCCTAATTACACTTGTATGTTCCATATTAGTTAGTTCATAAGTAGGACTTCCATTTTGTTGGGTTTTAAGTTCCTTAATAATACAGTCCAAATAAAATTTTTTACATATGAATGCATAGTTTCCTGCTGCTTTGTCCACAACGGTAATAACGAAGTTTTCCTTAATTGCATTCATGTAGTGTTTAATTTTACTCTTGTTTTTAATTTCATTTGACCCTCTAAAAATAGTATCGTTTAAGTTATCGACTATATTTTTAAACGCAATTTTAATACACTTTTTCCATTCAGAAATTTCATTTAGATCGAATTTGGTAGGAAGTTTATCAACATAGCCATCCACACCCTGAAATATACTGTTGAGTACTTCTTCCTTACTAGATATTGTGCGAGGCCTATACTTGGTTCCCTTATTTATAATCTCCCTGATTTCCATATCATCAATAAAATTAGTGTTTCCCGTTACAATATGCTTGTGATAAGGGTCCACAAAAGGGGACCCACTACATTGACATTCCTCGATGGGGTTATTCAAGTCACTATCCAACAATACATTAGCAACCGTTTGTCTATAATTAAAGCAGAACTCGTTAGCAAATGGCATATCGTATTGGTATACCACTTTAGGGTTAGCGCGATTCCTTTCAGCTTCGGGCCAAAAGTTAAGTAGCGTTTGATTCCTAAATACACTTCTAAAATTAATTTTATCAAAGGGTTTACAATAATCTAAAATAAGCATATGCTTGTTCGAATCCCTTTTATTTTCCTTAACCTTTATGTCTTGTAGTTTCCATTTACAGTAATCAAAGGCCAGGTAGTCCCATAAATGCATTTTCCTATCCGCAAGGTGTAAGTACAGTTTACTCAAACTAGCATTATCAAGTCTACGTAGAGATGTGACCAACCTTCTTCTATTAGTGAATGTATTTGTGTTATACGACAGATGCATATTTGAAACAAATATACCCGGATCGAATCCCTTATCCCGTTGACTAGAAGGTAAGTGTTTACCTCTGTTACGTCTACGGTTTCTAGATTTAGTTGGGAGCATGTTACCAAGTACCGAACAGTTATAATTCTCTCCTGATAATTTATCATTAAGTCCATAGGGATACTTAGTCTTAAGTTTCTTTATCCAGAAGGCCTCCCTATTTAACCTTGCATGTAACTCCTTACTTTGGTCTGGGTTGTCTTCCAGTTTCTCAATTATACTTACTTTAAATCCGTTTTTACATATACCAGATATAAAATGTTCATACAGGAATTTGCATCCTGTATTCTTATTAGTAATATTTCTTCTGTGTTCTCCTATTCTTTCCCTTAACTTACGTCCTGTTTCTCCGATGTACTGTATTCCACAGTCCAGACATGTTAACAGATAAACAACATTTCTACTGTCACATAACAGTTCATGCTCGTTATAAGCTGACTGTATTGCATATCTCTTATTATTGTAGGCTCCAGTAAATAAGCACCCTTCCTCTACAATTGGGCAAGTTTTACAGTTCCTTATGCAACACTTTTTGAAGAAAGTTTTGAAGGGAAGTGTGGAGTTTCTCCCGTACCTAGCGTCCCAGGCCGGCAGGGATATCCCCCTGAATTAGGGTGAAGTACTCAAATAAACTTCAGTATGAATGATAAAGAGGCCCGACTAGACGGAACAGCCAGGGGGCCAACCATCCACCTAGTACCGAAGGGCCCCGTGAACGTACAAGTGAGCTGTAGTGTCAGTAAAAGTATAATTTGGAATAATAAATTTAATGAATCACTACCCTAGTAATTAACAAGACAAAGGTGAACTTTTTCCTCTAGTGGTGACCATACTATAACCTTAATTTTGGGGTATTAGGAGGGTGCGTGAGCCTAAATTTGACTTATAACTTAAAGAGCCAAATCTATTAAATCTGAACGTTCCATAAGAGCAGCAGTGAACGGTGCATCCATAAAGGCGATGTTGTGGTACTAATTTCTTTGCAATGAATAGTGTCCATAACCTAAAAGTTAAACATGACATAAACATACGTAATACCTTAATTAAACCAAATACACAAATAACTCATTATTATTCAAAAGCAGATACTACTTCCAATAAGTCCAGATAATGGATCAAATACATTCAGAAAAATTGCTTTTTCAATACAAAAACACCACATTTTTAGTCGAAGTTCCAGGGACAGGTGCACCTCAATAAATAACAAAAACCAAATTAAGCATTGGGTCAAAGACCCGGATAACAGGAGCAAGGCTCCAATATAGGTGACTTCAGCTCCCCGGAGGGCGCTAGGATGGGGTCTATCAGTGCACAGGTCCTACCCTGCCATCAAGACCCTACCCTTTATATTTATGGGTGCTGTGAAACAGCCCCGTTCAAATTAAAGTAATACATAACAATCATCATAAAGATCTGAAGAACTTGATGCTAGCACAATACATAAAATAAATGGTACATTAGTACATTCTAATTCCAATTGTTCCTAAAAAGGTAGGTTTCATATAACTATAAAATCTCTAAGACCAATAACCTTTTCTATAACCATTCCGAGGGCGCACTATTCGAGTTGACCATAAAAGAGGGTGTATAATTTGAAATATAGTACTACAGAGTTTACCGTATGTCTTTGAAAGATACGAATAGGTATAGGCGCCTAAGCGCTAATGCCAAAGACAGACGGAGCGAGATGTACCAATGTACCCTCAAGCCTCCCGTCCTCTAGGCATAAGCAGAACAAAGTTTTATATAGTAATAGGTAAACTCTCCAGTATTTGATACAGTAGACGGGTCGATAAGCACCGCCAGGATCAACCAGGAAATAGGTCTGAGCATAAACATAGTAATATTAATAACATAGAAGAATTCATTAACATTTAATTAAGTTAAGTGGCTCCCTGCTGGGTTGAGTTGGACTCTCTTAACAATAGAGAAGGTCAATTCAAGGTCAAATTGAACTCTGCCTATTTAGGTCCCCACACCAGCACAAATTTTACCGTAATCTATAAGCAAAGTTAATGCTACGTAGGGAAGAATAATTCTTGATAATTTCCTTCTATTGACTGTTAAATATTAAACAAAGGTGTAATTTTAAAAACACGGCTTGTCTAAGTAATCTGGAAACTTTTTTCTGTTTTTGATTGCTGACTGTTAACATATTAAAAATTTTCTTCAGTAATAATTTATAAAAATTTTCTAAGATAAAGTTATGAAAAATAACGTTTTTAGTTTTAAGTTAGAGTTATAAAAATAAAACTTAGACACAAGTTACTAGACAAGCCATGTTTCGGTAAAATTACACTTTAGTCTGATTAGTTAAAAACTAACAGTCAATACAAGGGAAGAATTATTCATCACTACATAGCATTACGTGTTTATCTATAGATTACGGTAACATTTGTGCTGGTGTGGGGACTTAAATAAGCAGAGTTCAATTTGACCTTGAATTGACCTTCTCTATTGTTAAGACTGTCCAACTTTACTCAGCAGGCAGCCACTTAACGCTGGAAGAAAAGTCGTTGTGGATTAAATTTTGTTGGGTCCCCACGAGAGGCACAGAAGCCGTACCTTTCATTCCAGCTATAAAATTCTACTGTAGGGTAGAAAGAAGAAAATTATGACAAGACTTAGAAAGCCATCGACCGTGTACAGGGAGTGCGTTTAGCTAACAGAATGCATTTAGAATTTAAAATTTCAATTTAAAAACACCTCAAAAAAACTCCAGGGTCTTTCCTGGGATCCCGAAACTTACTGCAATTGACAGAAATCTAGCCACTGTGCCACGATCGCTAGCAAGTGTGATTTACCCACACTTGGATTGCCGTCATTACAGGTCCCGTGACCCCCGACTGTCAGCCAATCAGAATCCGGCAGTAGTAAGCCATCAACAGCCAATGAAATGCAATAAGCCTTCAAACTGGCAGAATGCTGCTGGCTAGCCTAAACAACACAAAAAGTAGCATTTTTTCGGAAAAAACCAAATACGCAGCAATATATGTGAAGAGCAGCTTACCTTTCCGAATGCAACTGAAAAGAAGATATTGAAGGAAAGTCGCACGCGCTTAGCAAAAACATTTATTCCTGCCTAAACAATGTGCAACCAACGAAAGATTCATTAGAAACCCAATTTCCAAATCTGCGCTTCAAATAACCAGGATGCCACAACATACCGATAATTCTGCATCCATCCGAGCTAGGTTAGAGTCAATTGATAGCAACCGTAACAGTTCCGTCAAGCAAGGCTCTTCGGCTGGTTGCGTGGACGAATGAGATGGAAGATAGAACAGCACGCGGCAAGCCGTCTCCATGGCAACCCTGCCAGTATCCTAATTTAATAACAGCAAACCAATTACAGAGGGCAGATTAATGATTAAAACTAAATTAAAATTACTAAAACAATGTAAAAACGTAAAGAGAAAAATACCTGAGCAAAATTGCATAAATTGGTCGGCTGCCAAATTTCTGCAATGGACTATTGCACAAGTGTGGGTAACTAATTCTATTAAATCAAAAAGCAAGTTTTGCACAACTTACCAAATCTGCCATGGCTGCTGTAGTTGTAAGCCAGGCAATCAAGCTATACAGAGAAGCGGCCAGCTTTTCGCGTTCAGGCAAATCTAGAATTTAAACAAAATCAAACTTTGAACTTTTAAAATTAAATCCAATTGTATAAAATTTTAATGGCATAAAGTAAACAAGGAACACTTAGACAGTACCATAAAGCAAAGCATTAGTTTACCACAAAATAACGCACCCAACTCATACTGAAATGTTTTTGAAAAGTTTCTGAGATCTCAATACAAAAATCAAAAAAAGCGTGTAGAAAAGTGCAGGTCCAAAAATAAATTTAAGGATCAAAAATAGTAAAAATATTCAAGCTTTAGAAATACATCATCATAAAATCAGTCAAGCTGTCCTGTGAAAAAATACAAAGGTCCACAAAAAGGATATTTAAATAATAAGATTAAGATTAATTAATTAATTAATTAATAATAATAAATAATAATGATTTAAGATCTTCGATTCTAACCTAAAGGTGACACTATGCCAACGTCAAGGCTAAGTCGAAGTAGTAGTAACTGAGCTTGCAGCGCAGACAAGCTACAATAGGGTCGCTCTGCCAAATCTTGACACTGTCGTAGAAAGTTGGGTACTAAAAGTCCGGTAAACCATTCTACCGAATTTTCGGTGCCCAAAACCCGAATAAATGCTGTCCAGGGATCTTGCTGAATATTCTGCAAATCAATGGCTTCTGAACTGTCATAGCGTTCTAAAACCAGACATTCAAGAAAAAGAACAAACATTATTCACTAAATATTTGAAAAAAATGTTATCATAAACTCAGCAAAAGGGAGCAGTTAAGTAAGTTCCTACTTTGCAGCATCAAACCGACGGTAGCCAAAAAGTCGACCCACATTTGGAGATTTTATCCAAAATTGTGAGATGTGAGAAATGCAAGCCAGGAAATAAATTGTCAAGTTGATTGACAGGCTAGTTTTTTAGAGATTTTTGCCCGGGAAGTGGTGCAAAAATGAGTATTTTTGGCGTATGTTTAATGTAGCAACGTAAAATTTTCTAAACAATGTCGAGATTTAGGCTAAAAACGACCATTTTTTTTACAGAAACGTTTCGGAGAGTCCAGAACATTTGCCTATTTTTGGCAAAAATTTGGGGCCCCAAAAATCCGGGGAGGGGCGATTTCGGGGGGAAGGGGCGACATTTTTGGCGGAAAGGTCAACTTCAGGGGTCCACTTGTAAAAAGATACCCTAATTGATACGTCCATGAAAATTAGTTGACAACAAAATTGCTACATTGATAATTAACAATTAACGAACCCCCTCCCCAACCAAAGAAAAAAACAGTCTACTTACGACAAACTTCAACTAGCAACGAGTGGGTGTCGGCCAGTACTGTTTTGGCAGGAAATAGTTTCAGACAAATCGCCAGTTCATCTACACTGACAGCCTACATAAACAAAACAAAATTAAAATTTATTTAAACAAAAATTTTAAACAAAATTTGTTCAAAAATATCAATTTTACATTCCATTTAATTGGCATCACACTGATTGACTTTCAGTGATATTTACTCGCAGTAATCTCAAAAAGGCATAACATATACTATATAACTGGCCAAGCCAGTCTGAATACTGGGAAACTCAAAAGGTTGATTCTTCCAATTACCATAAACAATTAGTTGAACACATTAAAACTAAAACTCCAACTTTTGGTTCGTCACCACACCACAACAACTGGGCTTATTCTACTGGGTGCCCCTCCCCATAGACATCCTTCCCCCCCCCCAAAAAAAATGTGGGTGCACCTTTTGGTACCAACTTTCATCCTGAAAAATCGCTCAGGAGGCCAAATTTTTAAAAATTTTCCTGATTCGCCGGAGATTTTTAGTCGATTTTTGCCTATTTAAGCACTAAATACGCTTATTTTTGGCGATTATATACTATAAAAATAGCGCAATTTTTAGCATGTTTTTAGAAAAATTTTGAAAAATTCCCCTCCCCCAAAAATGACTCGCCTCCCGTGGGCACCACGCGCAGTAACAACATACGTAACGTACTGTTGTATCAAAGTGTAGCAACAGGGACTTCAGTAAAAGCAGTTGGCAGACATGCCTTAGCCAAGGATACTGCACTTCCGACACGCCGCGAACACAGCCTCTGAAATATTATTGAAGTAAAGAAAAATTCTCATAAAAAATGTGGTGTACCAACAAAGTTTAAGAATAGCTGCGGAATAGGAGAAAGCTATTCCGAGTTTTGAATGAAACACAGTGTCTGAAATAATAAAGTAATTAAAAAAATCTCATAAAAAAAGTAGTGGTTTACCCTGGGCTGCACCGAAAAAAGTTTAGGAATAGCTGCTTCGGAATAGGAGAAGGCTATTGGTTCGAGTTTTGAATGTGGGAATCCAGTAGTTAACCTTCTGCTATTCTGCTGCTGCTATTCTTAAACTTTACATTGGTGCAGTCCACGGTTAAAAACCTTCAGACGTGCAAATTAACAAAAAATTCTATAGCAAACTTCAAAGCTTCTACTGCAGAAAAGAAGGAGATTTAATTATATAAGTTAAATTATTTTTTATTAATTTTTTAGTAGAATTATTATTATTAGAATTTCGTGAGAAACATTTGAGAATCACACAACGCAAAGGGAAAATTGGGCTCAGATTTTGCCTAATTTCAATTTAAACATTTAGCCAATTTTAACAAAATTAAAAATAATTAATTAAATAAAACTTAAATTTAATTGATTTAAAATCAGTATACTAACTGGAAGCTTTGAACATCCTGTACCTTCCACAAGGCGGTTGTGCGAGGCTGCAAATTGCTCAGAAGATAGGCTGAGAACCATTTGACCAAAGGATTACTAGAGGTTGCCAAGGCACTCAGCAACAGATAATGTAGACCCGAGTCTAAAAACAAAATACTTTACAAAAAATAAATAGCAATTAAAAAATTAAATCTAGCAAAAACAGCACAAAAACCAAACAACTGTTAACAAAAGCAGGTACCTGTATATTTTTATATCAGTTCTGCGCCGAACAATAAATAGTGGGAACTGCAAAAGTAACCAACCAAAAGGTGAAAAAAGAAAACGAAAGATCTAAACTCGAAGCAGAATTATGTTATAATTTCTGGTAAAAAGTTGACTTCAATCTTAAGTTTCTTGTTTTTCAGCCAGCTGTCTTTGCTTTTCAAAGATTGGCTTTTAATTTATTTAATTTTACTACTTAATTTTATTTTAATAAGACTGGCACTTAATATTTAAAATGGCTAAATTGATAGCAGGGCAGGACAAGAAACTCCAGAGTTAAAGTTCATCTAGACTTACGAACAACCTTGTACACATCAGGGTATTTTTGCAGGGGGGACAACCCCCACGAAAGTGCCTCCCCCCCCCGAAATCACCCCCTCCCGGGATTTTTGCTTTCCCCGCGGGATTTTTTTGAGGCCCAAATTTTTGCCAAAATAGGCAAATGTTCCAATATTTTCCGGAGATTTTTTCGCAAAAATGGCAATTTTTTGCTTAAATCCTGACATTTTTGAGAACTTTTTGCGTCTCACCACGAAAAATACGCCAAAAATACCATTTTCGGCTCATTTTTGCAAAAAACATCTCCCCTCTCCGAAAATTCCCCCCCCGCCCTGGGAAAAACCCTAAAAAATACCCTGTACATATATTCTCTATGTACGGAGGCGTCACGCACGTCTACCGAACATTCTACATTAGCTGAATATACATACCTATATCAAGAGTACATAATAGATATCAGTAAGAAACTCTTTACTTATGTAAGCCTGCAAGGAATGCTCGGTGCTTTATCTCGAGACCCCCCCCCCCTCCGTGGAAAGTGGGGGGGGGGGCTTCCGAAAAGTCGGGGGGCCAGTCCAAGGTATAAAATACCAAAATTTCTAGCGAAATATTAGCATTTTTAGGTAAAAACACAAAAAACACTCGCTGTTTTTAAGCTTAAAATTAACTTATCAGTCCTCAAAACAGCTAAAAACTCAAAAAAATAGTTGAAAATTTGGCCTCAAAAACTTAATTTTTCGACACTTTTGGGCGACCCCCAAAAAGTGGGGGGGCTGCCAAAAGTTGGGGGGCACCACCCCCCCCCAATAAAAAAATGCCAGTAAGCGTTTGTCTGCTCGCTGATTCACCAATGAAACGCCGGCGTACGGTAGGTTTAATGAGTTATTTTAAATAATTAATTAAAACATTAATTCGTTTAACGTAATTAAATTAAAAACTGATTCAAAAACTTTGAAGCATTTTTCCGGTCTATTCCCTGGCTTATCCCTAGTGGGGGGGGTGGGGGGCCGCCCCCCATTCGGCGACCTCCCCCCCATTCGAGGAGCCCCCCATGACAAGCCCCGCATAAATGCCGACCTCCCACCCATAATCCCAAAAATTGCCAAACTTTACCATTTTTACCCTAAATTTTCAAAGACTTTCACGGCTTCGCCGGAGTTTTTACTAAATTTTCGCTATTTTAGCTTAAAAAACACCTAAAATTAGTAATTTTTCAGCGATTTTTAGCAGTTTTGAGGACTGATAAGTTAGTTTTAAGCTTAAAAACGGCGAGTGTTGTTTTTGTGTTTTTAGCTAAAAATGCTAATATTTCGCTAGAAATTTTGGTATGTTATACCTTGGATTCAGCCCCCAACTTTTCGGAAGCCCCCCCCCACTTTCCACGGAGGGGGGGGGGGGTCTCGAGATAAAGCACCGGCATTCCTTGCAGGCTTACATAAGTAAAGGTTTCTTACTGATATCTATTATGTACTCTTGATATAGGTATGTATATTCAGCTAATGTAGAATGTTCGGTAGACGTGCGTGACGTCTCCGTACATAGAGAATATATGTACAGGGTCTTTTCCAGGGTTTTCCAGGGCGGGGGGGGAATTTTCGGAGAGGGAGATGTTTTTTGCAAAAATAAGCCGAAAATGGTATTTTGGCGTATTTTTCGTGGTGAGACGCAAAAAGTTCTCAAAAATGTCAGGATTTAAGCAAAAAATTGCCATTTTTTGCGAAAAAATCTCCGGAAAATATTGGAACATTTGCCTATTTTGGCAAAAATTTGGGCCTCAAAAAAATCCGCGGGGGAAAGCAAAAAGTCCGGGAGGGGGGTGATTTCGGGGAGGGGGAGGCACTTTCATGGAGGTTGTCCCCCCTGCAAAAATACCCTGATGTGCACAAGGTTGTTCGTAAGTCTAGATGAACTTTAACTCTGGAGTTTCTTGTCCTGCCCTGCTATCAATTTAGCCATTTTAAATATTAAGTGCCAGTCTTATTAAAATAAAATTAAGTAGTAAAATTAAATAAATTAAAAGCCAATCTTTGAAAAGCAAAGACAGCTGGCTGAAAAACAACAAACTTAAGATTGAAGTCAACTTTTACCAGAAATTATAACATAATTCTGCTTCGAGTTTAGATCTTTCGTTTTCTTTTTTCTCCTTTTGGTTGGTTACTTTTGCAGTTCCCACTATTTATTGTTCGGCGCAGAACTGATATAAAAATATACAGTTATCTACTTTTGTTAACAGTTGTTTGGTTTTTGTGCTGTTTTGCTAGATTTAATTTTTAAATTGCTATTTTATTTTTGTAAAGTATTTTGTTTTTAGACTCAGTGTCTACATTATCTGTTGCTGAGTGCCTTGGCAACCTCTAGTAATCCTTTGGTCAAATGGTTCTCAGCCTATCTTCTGAGCAATTTGCAGCCTCTTGCAACCGCCTTGTGGAAGGTACAGGATGTTCAAAGCTTCCAGTTAGTATACTGATTTTAAATCAATTAAATTTAAGTTTTATTTAATTAATTATTTCTAATTTTGTTAAAATTGGCTAAATGTTTAAATTAAAATTAGGCAAAATCTGAGCCCAATTTTCCTTTGCGTTGTGTGATTCTCAAATGTTCTCACGAAATTCTAATAATAATAATTCTACTAAAAAATTAATAAAAAATAATTTAACTTATATAATTAAATCTCCTTCTTTTCTGCAGTAGAAGCTTTGAAGTTTGCTATAAATTTTTGTTAATTTGCACATCTGAAAGTTTTTAACCGTGGACTGCACCAATGTAAAGTTTAAGAATAGCAGCAGCAGAATAGCAAAAGGTTAGCTACTGGATTCCCACATTCAAAACTCGAACCAATAGCCTTCCTCTATTCGAAGCAGCTATTCCAACTTTTTCGGTTTAGGGCAACCACTACTTTTTTTCCGAGATTTTTTTTATTACTTTATTATTTCAGACACTGTGTTTCGTCTAAAACTCCGAATAGCTTTCTCCTATTCCGCAGCTATTCTTAAACTTTGTTGGTACACCCATTTTTTATGAGAATTTTTTCTTTTGCTTCAATAATATTTCAGAGGCTGTGTTCGCGGCGTGTCAGAAGTGCAATCCTTGGCTAAAGCATATCTGCCAACTGCTTTTACTGAAGTCCCTGTTGCTACACTTTGATACAACAGTACGTTACGTATGTTGTTACTGCGCGTGGTGCCCACGGGAGGCAAGTCATTTTTGGGGGAGGGGAATTTTTCAAAAAATTTTTCTAAAAACATGCTAAAAATTGCGCTATTTTTATAGTATATAATCACCTAAAATAAGCGTATTTAGTGCTTAAATAGGCAAAAATCGACTAAAAATCTCCGACGAATCAGGAAAATTTTAAAAATTTGGCCTCCTGAGCGATTTTTTTTCAGGATGAAAGTTGGCACCAAAAGTTGCACCCACATTTTTTGGGGGGGGGGAAGGATGTGTCTATGGGGAGGGGCACCCAGTGGGATAAGCCCAGTTGTTGTGGTGTGGTGACGAACCAAAAGTTGGAGTTTTAGTTTTAATGTGTTCAGCGATTGTTTATGGTAATTGGAAGAATCAACCTTTTGAGTTTCCCAGTATTCGGACTGGCTTGGCCAATTATATAGTATATGTTATGCCTTTTTGAGATTACTGCGAGTAAATATCACTGAAAGTCAATCATTGTATTCTTAATTAAATGGAATGTAAAATTGATATTTTTGAACAATTTTTGTTTTAAAATTTTTGTTTAAATAAATTTTAATTTTGGTTTATTTGTGTAGGCTGTCAGTGTAGATGAACTGGCGATTTGTCTGAAACTATTTCCTGCCAACATTTTACTGGCCAACCACCCATCGTTGCTAGTTGAAGTTTGTCGTAAGTGGAGCTGATTTTCTTTGGATGGAGAGGGGTTCGTTAATTGTTAATTATCAATGTAGCAATTTTGTTGTCAACTAATTTTCATGGACGTATCCAATTTTAGGGTATCTTTTTAGTGGACCCCAAAAGTTGACCTTTCCGCCAAAAATGTCGCCCCTTCCCCCCGAAATCACCCCTCCCGAATTTTTGGGGCCCCAAATTTTTGCCAAAAATAGGCAAATGTTCTGGACTCTCCGAAACGTTTCTGTAAAAAAAATGGTCGTTTTTAGCCTAAATCTCGACATTATTTAGAAAATTTTACGTTGCTACATTAAACATACGCCAAAAATACTCGTTTTTGTACCACTTCCCGAGCAAAAATCTCTAAAAAACTAGCCTGTCAATCAACTTGACAATTTTATATCCTAGCTTGCATTTCTCACATCTCACAATTTTGGATAAAATCTCCAAATGTGGGTCGACTTTTTGGTACCGTCGGTTTGATGCAACAAAGTAGGACCTTACTTAACTGCTCCCTTTTGCTGAGTTTATGATAACATTTTTTTCAAATATTTAGTGAATAATGTTTGTTCTTTTCTTGAATGTCTGGTTTTAGAACGCTATGACAGTTCAGAAGCCATTGATTTGCAGAATATTTCGCAAGAACCCTGGACCGCATTTATTCAGGTTTTGGGCACCGAAAATTAGGCGGAATGGTTTTACCGGACTTTTAGTACCCAACTTACTACGACAGTGTCAAGATTTGGCAGAGCGACCCTATTGTAGCTTGTCTGCGCTGCAAGCTCAGTTACTACTACTTCGACTTAGCCTTGACGTTGGCATAGTGTCACCTTTAGGTTAGAATCGAAGATCTTAAATCATTATTATTTATTATTATTAATTAATTAATTAATTAATCTTAATCTTATTATTTAAATATCCTTTTTGTGGACCTTTGTATTTTTTCACAGGACAGCTTAGCTGATTTTATGATGATGTATTTCTAAAGCTTGAATATTTTTACTATTTTTGATCCATAAATTTATTTTTGGACATGCACTTTCTACACGCTTTTTTTGATTTTTGTATTGAGATCTCAGAAACTTTTCAAAAACATTTCAGTATGAGTTGGGTGCGTTATTTTGTGGTAAACTAATACTTTGCTTTATGGTACTGTCTAGGTGTTCCTTGTTTACTTTATGCCATTAAAATTTTATACAATTAAATTTAATTTTAAAGTTCAAAGTTTGATTTTGTTTTTGTAGATTTGCCTGAACGCGAAAAACTGACCTTCTCTGTATAGCTTGATTGCCTGGCTTACAACTTCACTTGCCATGTGAGATTTGGTAAGTTGTGCAAAACTTGCTTTTTGATTTAATAGAATTAGTTACCCACACTTGTGCAATAGTCCATTGCAGAAATTTGGCAGCCGACCAATTTATGCAATTTTGCTCAGGTATTTTTCTCTTTACGTTTTTACATTGTTTTAGTAATTTTAATTTAGTTTTAATCATTAATCTGCCCTCTGTAATTGGTTTGCTGTTATTAAATTAGGATACTGGCAGGGTTGCCATGGAGACGGCTTGCCGCGTGCTGTTCTATCTTCCATCTCATTCGTCCACGCAACCAGCCGAAGAGCCTTGACGGAACTGTTACAGTTTGCTATCAATTGACTCTAACCTAGCTCGGATGGATGCAGAATTATCGGTATGTTGTGGCACATCTGGTTATTGGCTTCGAATTTGAAATTGGGTTTCTAATGAACGTCTTTCGTTGGTTGCACATTGTTTAGGCAGGAATAAATGTTTTTGCTAAGCGCGTGCGACTTTCCTTCAATATCTTCTTTTCAGTTGCATTCGGAAAGGTAAGCTGCTCTTCACATATATTGCTGCGTATTTGGTTTTTTCCGAAAAAATGCTACTTTTTGTGTTGTTTAGGCTAGCCAGCAGCATTCTGCCAGTTTGAAGGCTTATTGCATTTCATTGGCTGTTGATATTAGCCTAAACAACACAAAAAGTAGCATTTTTTCGGAAAACCAAATACGCAGCAATATATGGTGAAGAGCGACTTACCTTTTCCGAGAATGCAACTGAAAAGAAGATATTGAAGGAAAGTCGCACGCGCAGCAAAACATTTATTTACCATACCTAAACTGAATGTGCAACCAACGAAAGATTCATTAGAAACCCAATTTCAGTCATAAAAACTTCAAATAACCAGGATGCCACAACGGCTACCGATAATTCTGCATCCATCCGAGCTAGGTTAGAGTCAATTGATAGCAACCGTAACGATTCCGTCAAGCGAAGGCTCTTCGGCTGTCGGGCCGTGGAGCGAATGAGATGGAAGATAGAACGGCGCGCAACAAGCCGTCTCCATGGCAACCCCCCTGCCAGTATCCTAATTTAATAACAACAAACTTATTGCAGAGGAGCGAATTAATGATTAAAACTAAATTAAAATTACTAAAACAATGTAAAAACGTAAAAGAAAAATACCTGAGCAAATTGCATAAATTGGTCGATACCAAATTTGTACTGTGGACTATTGCACAAGTGTGGGTAACTAATTCTATTAAAATCAAAAAGCAAGTTTTGCACAACTTACCAAATCTGCCATGGCTACTGTAGTTGTAAGCCAAACAGTCAAGCTATACAGAGCAGCAGTAAGTTTTCGCATTCAATCTAGAACTTAAACTAAAATCAAACTTTGAACTTTAAAAAATTAAATCAATTGTATAAAATTTTAATGGCATAAAAGTAGGAACACTTAGACAGTACTATAATGCAAAGCGATAGTTTACCTCAGAAAAAGTTTCACAAAAAATCATACTGTAATGTTTTTTTTTGAAAAAGTTTCTGGATCTCAATAAAAAAATCAAAAGCGTGTAGAAAAGTGCAGGTCCAAAAATAAATTTTTGGAGTCCAAAAATAGTAAAAATATTCAAGCTTTAGAAATACATCATCTTAAAAATCAGTCAACTATCCTGTGAAAAAATAAAAAGGTTCCACGAAAAAGGATATTTTAAAATAAGATTAAGATTAATTAATTAATTAATTAATAATAATAAATAATAATGATTTAAGATCTTCGATTCTAACAAAATGGTGACACTAACGTCAAGCCTAAGTCGAAATTAGTAGTAACTGAAATTGCAGCAGCTACAATAGAATTACAAAGCTACAATAGCCAAATCTTGACACTGTCGTAGAAAGATTGGGTACTAAAAGTCCGTAAACCATTCTACCGAATTTTCAGTGCTCTAAAACCCGAATAAATTCTGTTAAGAGATCTTGCTGAATATTTTGCAAATCAGTAGCTTGAACTGTCCCAGCGTTCTCAAACCAGACATTCAAGAAAAAGAACAAACATTATTCACTAAATATTTGAAAAAAATGTTATCATAAACTCAGCAAAGAGAGCATTTAAAAATAAGTTCCTACTTTTGCAGCATCAAACCGACGGTAGCAAAAATCGACCCATTTTTTTTACATTTGGAGATTTTATCCAAAATTATTGGATGTGAGAAATGCAAAAAAGCCAGGAAATATAAATTGTCAAGTTGATTAGGCTGAGCCAATTTTTAGAGATTTTTGCCGGAATATTGGTGCAAATGGTATTGGCGTATGTTTAATGTAGCAACGTATAAATAAACAATGTCGAGATTTAGGCTAAAAACGACCATTTTTTTTACAGAAACGTTTCGGAAAGTTCAGAACATTTGCCTATTTTTGGCAAAAAATTTGGGGCCCCAAAAATCGGGGAGGGGCGATTTCGGGGGGAAAGGGGCGACATTTTTGGCGGAAAGTTCAACTTCGAGAGTCCACTTGTAAAAAGATTATTCTATTTGATACGTCCATGAACTCTTGTTGACAACAGAATTGCTACATTGATAATTAGCAATTAACGAATCCCCTACCCAACCAAAGAAAAAAACAGTCTGCCTTACGACAAACTTCAACTAGCAGCAAGTGGGTGTCGGCCAGTACTGTTTTGGCGGGAAATAGTTTCAGACAAATCGCCAGTTCATCTACACTGACAGCCTACATAAACAAAACAAAAAATTAAAATTTATTTGAAACAAAAATTTTAAACAAAATTTGTTCAAAAATATCAATTTTACATTCCATTTTATTGGCATCACACTGATTTGACTTTCAGTGATATTTACTCGCAGAAATCTCAAAAAGGCCTAACACTATACTATATAACTGGCCAAGCCAGTCTGAATACTAGGAAACTTCAAAAGGTTGATTCTTCCAATAACCATAAACAATTAGTTGAACACATTAAAACTAAAACTCC
>JASAND010021579.1:0-25693 GCA_030248195.1 Trissonchulus latispiculum
CATTCATAGTTTCTGTCGCAAGCAGACGAACGTCGACGCGCGTATGGAAGCGTCTGCATACGTTCGTGAGCATGAATTCGTTGCCACTGATTTTAAACGGTTAAAACAGCATGTTACAATCAGAGGCGTCGACGTGCGTTTCAATGCGTTTGCGACTATGAATGTACCTTTGAATGAATGTACAATGAATGAATGAATGTACCTATAAATGTACGTTTTGTCGTAATGTTGTACTTTGCTGTAATCAGAGTTCACAGTAATTATGTTATCACAGCTAGGCCTAAGCCACGGCTGTGCGCTAAACTCTTATGTTCGTTTTGTCGAAACGTTGTACTGTGCTGTCATCTGTGTTCTGTGTTAATGTGTGTTTTTTGTCTATGCTTTGTGGTAATGTTGTACTCTTAAATGTTACAACTTAAATTACAACTTAAACTCGGTTACTGTATACTGTGGAAATGCTACTTTGCTGAAAACGTACTCGTCGTTTAATTTTAATGGAATACTTTTCGCAATCTTAAATCTTACATGCAACTTAATGCAACTTGCATTTTTTCATGTAGGCACTTGCCAGATTAATGAAATACCAGTTGTAGAGTTGTACTCAGCAAAGCGTTCACAAGCTAGGATTTCGATTGGACCGGCATCACGTCCCATGCAACTGACTGATTGTTCCTGAATCCGGCATGGGCCAAGTCGAGGGATTTGTGCTTCACTTGAGACTGCTGCGTTTTCGCCACTAGTTCCGATCGACTCTTGTAAGCTGCACCAGGAATCAAGGTCAAATCCTGGATGTGGCGGCCCGGAACTTCGCCTGATGGCCTCAATAACGATGGATGTCTTCTCTTCGCTCCAGACCGGATGGGAAGTGGGACGGTGTGCGCCGGTGGAGTCGAGATCGCTCAAGACGGGTCCCTGCATCGGAGGTCCTCTCTGGATTGAATCACTGGAGTGGAGCTGTT
Organism: Trissonchulus latispiculum; assembly: GCA_030248195.1. Classification (NCBI taxonomy): domain Eukaryota; kingdom Metazoa; phylum Nematoda; class Enoplea; order Enoplida; family Ironidae; genus Trissonchulus; species Trissonchulus latispiculum. Next base: position 960 of record JASAND010021579.1, read on the forward strand.
ACAGTCTGGGAAGGGTTGTCGGCACACTGCTTGAGTCTAACTACTTCACGTTCGTTCTTCGGGCAATCCCAGTTTTGAGAGCCGTCGTGCCACACGACGTAGGCACGACTAACTAAGCCTAGGATAACAGGAACCGAATAAAAAGTGTACAGATTACATCCTAATTGTTTTGTAGCTCAATGACAGGCAATTTCATAGAAAAGTGCACATGGTAATCTATCGATCAAGTACATCTATCGACTAACAACTAACCAAATTAAGAAACAAACTACTTAGGACGACTGCTCAAATTTGCTGTCACCTTGAACCACGGGATAATCCTAATTTTAGTATTCCTCTTACAAAAGCCAAATTCAACCGAAAATTGTTTATTTGGTTTAATGGGGGATGAGAAAGATTTCACGTTCAATAGTCGAAACCTGCCGGCTTCCACTCAAGTAAAGTAATAGTCTGTCTTAATTTTGGACCATCTGGGCGTATGAGATTCATGAGCTTTCTGGATTAGGTAGGGGAACCTAAGTATTTAAACCGAGCCGGGTTGTAATGAGGGATTTGAGATATTTCGGTATTCACTGCAGCTCTGTATCGGACTGTGAACTGGGTTGATCAGCGTTCGATTCGACGACATAAGTTTATTAAGACCGAGTATTATTCCAGAATCAAAGCAACCAAGGGTAAAAACTGGTTCATGGGGCGTTTGGGTCACTTTGGGTCTGGGCTACTTGGGATAGGATGTTATCAAATCCTATATTAGAAGTACTGGCATTGTTCCAAATATTTCTATTTCTTTGTAATAGCCATTTATTTTAGTTTTTGTGGTCGATATTTAGGCAGTTTTCTAGAAAAATCTGGCGTTTCTAAAAAATTTGCGAGCCTTCAGTGCGATTGCAGGGTCTGTTTTTCTATCTTGGAGAAATTTTATCTGCAGTCACCCTTCCGACCAGAGTTCTACCACAAAGAAGTTTTCCGGACAGACCGGGGCCCGGAACCCGGACTTAGTTTGATTGCCGGGCCGGCCCTCAGGTCGGGCCTGTCCCGGGTCCGGGCGCGGGCACAACTCTACTCCTGACGCAAGAGCACGACGGTTGTGGAGAAAGGAGTGCCATTTTGCTTAGTTAGGTTGCTAGTATGTGTAAGCGAGAACGAAAGAGGACAGATTATTTTTGCTTTTTAGTTGTTGCTTAAGAAATCTGGGATCAAAATTGTTGTCACCAGCCAGTGATCTGAGGAAGTGATCTGTATTCTATAGTTTTTGATCTGGTGTATAATATGTTGTGATGAGAATGCAAATAATGAATAGACGGCTTTATAGTTTCTTACACTGTTAGATCAAACTTAAAGGCATACATATAATGTAGAACAGAGAAACTGTCAAAGGGTAGAAAAGTTAGCCCTATGATACTTTAGATAAGTTATGTCATTCTGATCTGTATCTTCTCCATGGCGTTTCATATCTAAGGGCATCCAAAGAAGATTGGCATTTTCATGCCACGGCCGCTGTTAAATTTTGGTACGTCGCGACCCAATATTTAACAGCGTCCGTGGCAAGAAAAGGCCAATCATCTGTATTAACCCTTAGATAACCCACAAACTGTCTTAAATTGCGTCAGATTACAGAACCCTTCGTTTCTTGGGGCTCCATCTTTACAGGTTCGATCATTGGTCGATCATCGCTCATGTCAAGATAAAATTAGAACACCAAGAACTGCTCGTCAGAAAAAAGGTTCTCAGATTTTTGAGTGGGATTGCATCCAGCACGAGTCGTGTCAAACTACGTTGCGGATCGTTTCTCTCAGTCAGCTCAAGTGTCTTGATATATTTGATCCGTATCATAATCGTTCAATCTGTAGCAAACAACCGAGCTGCACCGGTTGATGTCTTTCTGACTTTTCATGGAAATTTAGGCAAAAAAACTACTACATTTAATATTAACAATATGGGCTTCAATTGAAAGCTAACGACAAAACGCTTGGTTCAGTTCAGAATTCGTACTCCAGAGTTTGACTTGTTACATTTTACCCTGCTTAATCTATTTTCTAAACTGGATGTTAAGCTGAGATCTGACATCTTACCAGTAAGCATAGAGGATGAGAGTTTGTTAAAACTAAAGTTAAACTTTCTCGACTAATCCTGGGCGGCTGAATGCTGTGGGTGACTAAACCGAAGGCTGTGGTTTCGATCACCACCTCAGACCAAAATTCCACTTTGGTCCTGAAGAATTGCGATTTCATTTTTCTTCTATTAATTATTTGTATATTCAGTATATTTTCACAGGCTTAACATTCAGTCTTCTAATCCTTTGACCAAGTCGAATTTGTGTAGCAACTTAAATGTACTACTCTGGCATCAACTTAGAAATTTGAGATTATCTTAGCAATTATATAGTTAATTCACGTCTTCTTAACTATCTGCTATTTATGCAATCCAATGGCTACATTTATACTGCAAGTTTCTCCACCAAGGGAGAGACTTATACCCTTGTATGGACTTAATATTTTCTTTTCGTGGCTGTATCATTGTTCTTGCTTGCTCTCAAACCACTCACTCGGTTATCTCTGTCCTAAGCTGGACGATTGCATTAAGATTACATTTGTGAAAATCAGATTCTAGCGTTAAAATCTCTATTCTTTTAAAATCTCTTCGTTAAAACAGTTTTATTGAAACATTGAACTGATTAGTACCAATTTTATTAGAATTAATTTTCCAAGATTTCGAAATCTATAGGTTTTTAAGATTAAGATTATCAGCAAAAACTCATTGATAAGCTACAAATCGCCGTGCTCCGCTAGTTTTGGATAGTGACGTATATAGGAGCTTATGGTTAGAAACTGACATATATAATAGAAAACAGGTAAATAGTATGCAAGAATGCAGTATGCAGTATGCAAGAATAATTAGCAAAATGGATTGGATCGGTTGTCTTGACTGCTACTCGTCCAAATTCCGGTTCTTGGGAAAAGTGGCTCTCTATGTTTTGGTACAATCTCTGATCTCGTAGTGGGTCCGAAATAATCATTCAGATTAGTCAGATCAAACGTTAAATGTTAACAGCATTCCTCATTTCTTAAGGTTGTGAAAAGTCAAAATTAGGATTTAGTTGGTTCAGGTTATAACAAAGTGCGATTTGACAGTATATAGTTAAAATAATTGAATTTGACAGAATTTGATGTTGCATGTTGCATCTTGAGAAAATTATCATTACTTTGTATTAATTGTCTTATCCTCAGGAATAGGTTAATTCATTATGTTCAAAGCTTATACCAGAGTTTACTTGATATAAGTGATTCCTCCTTTGCCCTTTCCGTAACCAGCTTCATTGTAGTTGAGATATTTTTGATGCAATTTCCATTCATGCCCCGACAGCCCGAAAAGTTCTTAAGTAATACATATTTTCCGGTCGACCCGTTTCCCTGCCATGGTAGGGAAATACAGTAAAATTTCTAAAATCCTCAGAGATTTCATCTAATTTTGTCTGTGCTGTTTGGAAAACAAATCAGTGAATCAGTGAAAGTGAATCAGATAACATGGAAGAAAACTTTAGTTCATTGCTCATTTCCCTAAATTCCCTTTCTGAATTGCATGGATTTTATACTTTTCACATTTCCTCTCTTCACAAGATGTTCCACAAACACAGTTTTGGTAATTTTGAATATTAAAAATAAAATTCGTTGAAATCTTCGATTGGCTGAAATTCTTTTTCGCCAAATTTGGTAAAAATGTTTCGGCATCACCGATTTTATTCAGCCTTTTTACTACTTGTTTTTGGCTGTCTATCAAAGGTTTTCAACCTGTTTTCGGAATTGACATCCTAAATTTAAAACATTGTGTTCATGAAGAAATCAGAATCGCTTGAAAGAGAAAATAGCAAGTTGCTCGCAGAAATCAGCAAAGTCAGAGTTCAGCATTCAATGATTAGTTTTATGAAATTGTTAATTTGCTCAATACTTTGATTGTTGCTTTCTGTCGGTGTCAGTCATTTTGCACTGTTGACCCTCTGCCCTTTGGCTTGTTTTGCGTTTCTGGAATTTTGGGCTGTGTCTGTAGTTTGTACTTAGCTATTTTGTTACGGATTCTGGTTTTAGCTTGACGGTATTCTGCTATCTTTTGCCCGTTCATGGTTTATTATTGGTTAGTGATTACCAGTTGTTATTTGTACTGTTGTTACAAGTCATTTGTCAGTTAAGTTACTAGTCTGCTGTTTCTGTATTGCCCAGTGTTGTCTGTTTGTCTATTTGCTACTGTTTTTTGCTTTTGTGCACTGTATAGTGTTGCTTGTCTTTTTGCGCATTTCAGTTTTCACGAATTCGTTTGAACGGTACTGTAGTTGTAGTACACTGTTTTGTGCGTTCTTCAGATGGAGTTTGGATTATTTTAATTTGATTTGCTTCGATTTTCGGATGAGAAGATATATAGTCAGAGTTCTGTTTGCTTACTGTTGTTTGGAGGATACGGTGTCAGTGAAGTTTGTACATACAAGTTTTTGTACCACTGCATTTATTGTTCGATCTTGTAGTTATTGTTTGGTCTGTTTGTTGCTTTCCGGAAAAAAACGTTTAGGCATCACCTGACTTATCCAGTTTTGGGTCTCTTTACTACTTGTCTGTGGCTGTCAAAAGGTTTTCGGCCGGTTTTCAGGACGGACGTCGTAAATTTCAAGATTTAGGTAAATTCAAATTTAAATGGCGTCTATGAAGAAATCAGGCTCTTTCAAAACAAGAAATAGCAGGCTGCTCTCAGAAACCTAGCCTAGTTTTAGTAAAGTCAAAGTTCAGCATTAGATGGTTGATGATTAGTCTTCTGAAATTTATGGTTTTGCTCCTTTCGTTTGATGTTTGGTTTTGCTTACTATCGGTATCAGTTATTTTGCACTGTAAATATTGTCTACTGTGGACCCTCTGCCTCTTGCCCTCTCTCTAGTTTGCTTTGTATTTCTGGAATTTCTGGCTTTGTCTGTAGTTTGTATTTAATACGGTTTTAGTTGGCGGTATTCTGCTATTTCTTTCCGTTTGTGGATTATTTGACCAGTCGGTTGTTTTTCTATTGTTCACTGTTGTCTGTTCTATTTGCTGCTGTTTTTGCATGTGCATTGTCTTGTTGTTTTTTTTGTTCTTGTTGTTGTTGCATTTCTATTTCACTAAATTCGTTGTAATAATTGTTTTGTGCGCTCTGTTTTGCTGAGCTTCAGACGGAGTTTCGATTCTTTCGATTATTTCGATTCTTTCGATTATTTCGATTGTTTTGATTTGATTTGCTTCGATTGTTCGGATAAATTATTATACGTCGTCACACTCAGTTTTTCGACTTCTTATTACTTTTGCATGACAGGGAGTCTCGTTTGTGGAATCTGATATCGGTTTTTGTGCGATTGCAGTTTATTGTTTGGTCTGGTAATTCGTGTTTGGTCTTTCTGTTGTTCTCTGGATTTCTATTTGTCTGGCTGTTAGCATTACTGTTTATTACCCATGCGCAAAACCGCTTTTTATTTGCAATATATGTTGTAACTGTTAATTTTGAGTGCATTATTTGTTTGAGCTTACTTGTTCTGGCCAAAGTGTTGTTGTGTTTGGTTTGCTAATACTGGCATATTTGAGTGTATCCGGCTAGTCGATGATTGCTTATACCCTTGTTTCCAGTCACGTGTATTACTTAGCAATGGATTTCTTGTTTTCGTATTGAACATGGCATTTCTAGTTCCGCCAGTGATGTTGTTTGTACTTGTCACCATTTACCCATATTGTATGCAGTATTGCTTTGTTTTCCCAGAGCATATTTGCTTGTTTTTGGTTTGAACTATAACTGTTAAGTATTGTTACTGCTTGTAATCAATACAGTTAACTGAATGCAATTTATGATTATTACAGCTGTTAAAGAAATAAAAACATACCTATACGTTAACGAACAGGTGTACCTATTAGCTGCTTCGTAGGTGCTTTAGTCGTCAGGTTACAACAGAATGTAGTCAGAAAATGTCGCTCGCTAGGTATTTTCATGAGTCAAATTTGCAACTGGAGAATTGAAATGGAAAAAAGAATTGAGGTAACAGCGTAGGGTCGTGAATCTGATAAAGTGTAGTTCGAATGGTACAGTTGCAGCATATATGAAACAGATGGTTCGATTCCCGATTTGAATTAAACTCTTTATATGTTATCGGCGTGGAGTATCTACTGAATAAAAAAGAAGCATCTATTCTATTCCAGAATCGGGGTCGGGCCTAAATTTTCGAATCCTGTCCGGACCCGGCTTGTCGTTCCCGGAGCCGTCCAGACCCGGCCCGGATCCTGGGTGCCAGTCGAGTGAAAGGAAACGAAAACAATAGTAAGTACAGATGGACACTACAGTGCAGTATGGAATGTACAAAAATATGTGGAAGTTTTCGCTCCTACAATCATAAAAGTTGCTAAAATCATAACACACTTTAATGTCATAGTGCCGGATGAAACGTTTGCCAGGGGACGTCGACCCATATCTATCAGAATTTTTTTATAAATTTACAAAAACAAGAATTTGGCAAATGTTACTAGATGCAGAAAATAATTAAAAGCATAAATTTGCCCACTTACTCCTTGTGCATGGCATACTAAGCGCCAATCATATTTGATATTTGATATTTGAAACAATTTATTCTAGGAATAAGTGGACAGAGTTTTGATTTTTGTTTTCAAATATTTTCTGCATCTAGCAAAATTTTCCAAATGCTTGTTTTTTATATTTATGAAACAGTTTTGGTATATATGGTTCGACGTCCCCTGACAAACGTTTCTTTCGTTTTCAAATGCATTTTTCTGCACTGGGATCGTTAGGTTACTGGTTGAGGCCTGCCGAGCTGGCATGCAAATTAACAATCAGAAATTTACAATTTAGGGCAACTAAGCTTAAAACGAGCTCCAAATCTGGCTATGCTAAAATGCAGAACTACTCTTAAATTACGCCACGCTGACTAACAGGTAACATATCCTACTGTACATATATTGCTGAAAAACTACATACATAGAACGGGCTTAATTCACAGAAAATTAGTTTTATTGGACGATAATAATGAAAATACTCTCGGACTCTCGGCCTTTGAAAGTTAACCTCATTTAGCCTCGGATAAATCCTTTGCTCTCCCCTTCCTTCTTCATCATCTTCTTGCTCCAGCACCGACAGTACTGGGACAATAACTGGATATGCGTCAATAGAGCCATAGATTGGAAACTGGAGTTGCACATTTACACAAAAACTGTACAACAAGCCAACAAACAACCTATATTTTTAAATATCGAAAAATCAATAGTCTTAGCAGTCTAGCTGCACTGCAACTTGCTCCAAGCCGGTAGCTTACGGCTTACATTCCGCCCGTCGCCATCAAACACTAGGTATAGGTTTGCGCAAAGAGGAGTGAGCCGTGTTAGCGCACAGAGCATGCCTGCCTGCCAGTTATTGTGCTCTTCTTATTATTATGCACTCTTGGTGCACTCTTGGTTTCACCAAATGCTGAACAGACAAAAACTTCACCTTCTGAAGAGATCAGTTAAGTGTTAGCAAATTTTCTAACAAACGAATACCAAATCCCTATATATTTCTTACTGTCCAAGTTTCCAAAACAAAGTCGGGCTACAAAATTAACTAATAGCTTGGATTATGGCAGAGTTATTCTTCATTCCTGGTATGATTTTATGGAGAAGGACCAATCACCGTTGCTTCTAACCATTTCGATGTGTAGTTTCCATGAAATGACAAGGTTCGACTAATTCAATTTTAGGTCAAAAACAGCGGAAAAAGCATTATGTTTAGGCATGTACACCCTACGACAGAATTGCCATACAATCCAGTACCATAACAAAGCTTCCAATGCCAGCAATTCGTGTGGATGCTAAAGTTGAAATCAACGGTTTACATACTTTAGTCAGAATTTCATTTGTCAGAATTGCACTTGTCAGAATTTCATTTGTCAGAATTTCATTTGTCAGAATTTCATTAGTTAGAATTTCATTGTCAGGATTTCACTAAATAAAAATTTCATTTTGTCAGAATTTCAGTCAGGATTTCACTAAGTCGAAATTTCATTAGTCAAACATGCCCCAAGCCAAAACTTTATTTTCAGAAATTCACTTTTCTCAAATGTCGGGCTGATTAGAACTAAACTATAGTACGACAAAAAATGTGTACAAACTTCGACCATTTATAGCAGATTAACCCTTGGAGTAAACTCCAACAATGTATATATTTTTAGAATCCTCAGGAACTCGAGATTTCGAAAATTCGGAAAAATCCGGAATTCCGGGTTTCATTCACGGAAAATCTAAAATTTTTAGTTTTTCGCCCAATTTTTATCGCAATCAAAATTTTGTTTTCAGGATCGACTAGAGCTGGTCCCGCTGTATATTTTCATATTGTGGGTATTGGAGAAAATTGTTGAAAACCAGAAAATCGGGGTTTCGCGAATTCAGGGAATTGAGTGTATTCTTATTGAGTTATATTATACTATATTGAGTTCGTTCTATTACAAAAGTTGTTCAGCCCGATAAGAGCTCTCGAATAATACCATCTTGGATCTTGGAATAATTGGAGGAAATTTTTAAAATCCGGTAATTTTTGAAAACCTTGAATTCCGGAAATTGGGTGCGTTTTCGTGAAAAGCTTCTAAGAGCAAAAATGTGTAGCTGGACCAGCTCTATTTGACTGTCAGAACCAAATTTTGATTGTGATAAAAATTGGGCGAAAAACAAATAATTCAAATTTTTCGTGAATGAAATCCGGAATTTCGGATTTTTTCGGATATTCGAAATCTCGGGTTCCTGATGATTCGAAAAAATATATACATTATATAGACTTCATTATATACATATAATATACTTATATACATAAATATACGAAAAATATATACATTATATATACCTTCCAATGATAACTTAGGACAGCCGCTCACATTTCGGTTCCAAGAATTTTTGGTCAGACTTTAGTTTAGTTCTATGCCGCCTGACATTTCAGAAAAGTGAATTTTTGACAAATGTAGTTCTGGCTTGTGGCATGTTTCTGACCAATGAAAAAATTTTTTTACAAATGCAATTTTGACTTAGTTAAATCCTGACTGATGAAATACTGACAAATAAAAATTCTGATAAATGAAATTCTGACTAAAGAAATTCTGACTAGTGAAGTTCTAACAAATGAAATTCTGACTAGTGAAATTCTGACAAATGAAATTCTGACTAACGACATTCTGACAAATGAAATTCTGACTAAAGAAAGTAGACGAAATCAACTGCCACCGTCCAGTGGGTTGGATGTTTTGGTTTTGGATTTAAGAAAGTGTTCAATATTTTACCGGTTTTAATGTAGTTGGAGCCCACTTTTAGGCAAGAAACCGGACACAAATTGTCACTGGTAGTTCGACCAGCGTTTCAGGACGCTACATCACCTGTAAACCTTCCAGAAGACACTACTAAGTTTAAATAAAATCTAAATCTAAAATTTAAAATTTTTTAAATTCTACACTACTGAATTATTCTGAGAACAAAACAATGCCTTCGGTTTCTTCTTGTTCCAACAAAATCTATGACGTAACTTCGAAACAGGTTTGTGTGAAACAAGCCCACATAATAGCATATAGAAATAAGGGACGAGGGACGTTTATGTTGGATTTAATGCCACAGAGGCAGAGACACTAAATTTGTAGATCTGGGTCGGCTGATCTTCCGCCGGCCAGCCGGTTGAACCGGGCCGATGAACAACACTACACTATTAAAAAGACTCCTGTACAGATTACAGGAATTCTTTTAGTTTTCTACAACAGTGCTCCTGTGCGGTCAGTCACTATCGGAGCTTCCTGTATTTTCCACAACAGTAACTTTTGTATATTTTACCGGCCTTTCGAATAGTAAAAAAATTGCAGGAGTTTCCTTTAGAAAATATTAGTAACAAAACCTGTAGTTTTGTTTATAGGCGTTTCCTGTAGAAAATACCAAAAATTCGGTAGTTGTGTTCAACTTTTTCGAAAATTCTAAATGAGCTACGAAAACTTGTAGTTTTTACAAGAAAAAACCTGTAATCTTTACTAGAGCGACATTTTACTGGGAAATGGGGGAAAGGTGCGGGGGCGGCCGCCCCAAAAATTTTCCGGCACGGAGCGGCCAAGACAAGAAGTCACCCACGGGGTGTTGAAAAATTGATCTTCAAAAACTATGATCACTGTCTCCCTTATATATTCTGTTTCTGCTATCAGCTTATCGAGTAATAGCCTGTAGCGTATATAGGCCTGTAAACCAGTGAAAACTTACAGGGCCCTGTTGCATAAAAATTTTATCAGTAACCGTCTAACAGTCTATCAGTAAATCTTACAAGTGAATATAACAGTGTAGGGATTTTATGGATTTTAGTAAACTTTAATAAAGTTTGCAGAATTATTTACAATGTTAGCAGACAGTATATTTAATAAAATGCGGAATTAGAGATTTTTTCAATTTCTTTAATTTAACTCAATTTATTTAAAAATGCACACAGTAATTTAAGTTTTTATAGTTATTCAAATTATCACTGTGATAATCCTTGTTTTAGCTAGTGTTGGGATTGGCCGAAAATTTCCATGGTTGGCTTGGTTTGGCTTGGCCGGAGTTTGAAGTTGGCCGGCCAATTGGCCGTTGGCCGGCCTACGGCCAATGGCCAACGGCCAACTGGCTGGCCGTTGGCCGTTGGCCGATGGCCGGCCAATAACGGTCAATAACCAACTGGTTGGTTGGCCGCTCGTTGGCCGTTGGCTGTTTCTTGGCCGTAAGCTATTGGCCGTTCTTTAGCTATTTGTCAACGTTGGCTAGCTGGAATTTACTATTTTTATTCGTCTACCGTGCTTAATTAGGCGTCAACTTAATTATCCTTTATTTCAATAGTACAATTTACAATTTACAATATTTGTAAAATTGTTTTTCCAAACATTTAGCTCCAACCCGCGATAACTCTGTTTTCATTTCGCTGGAGGACCGCAATAAAGTGATGAGACGTTCACTGCCGGACAAATTTAAAAACTACGTTGTTAACGCGCTTAAAATTTGCATGCAATTAGCAAATTTAATTATAAAATAACGCTAATAACGATGAAAATTGTCAACATCTAAGTACTGTATCTAATGTAACGTTTATACAGCAACATGTTTACGATATTCTGCAGCAAAATTAAATTTTTCAACTCAGTTAACGCACAAGATCAGTAAATTTGAGCTTGGCCAGCACTCGGCCATTGGCCGGCCAACGGCCATTGGCCGGCCATCGGGCAACGGCCAACGGCCAATGGCCGGCCAAGCCAACTGGCCGAGATTTTCTCGGCCAACGGCCAATGGTTTGGCCAGCCAATGGCCGGCCATTGGCCATCCATTGGTCGCACCGGCCAATGCACAACACTAGTTTTAGCTCAGTTAATACAGTGTCCATTCGTTAAGTTAATACGCTTGTCCATTCAGTGTGTGACTTGGAGGCAGTTTCGGTCTTCGGAACATGTCAGGATTGACGCATAGGATTAGCTCGAAAATAAAATTTAATAATTTTTAAGTTTTCATGACAAGACTATAGTCATTTACAACACTAATGGATTTGTGAAGAAGGCCAATGATCATCAATATGGAATGTAGTCATTTAACAATGTCCAAGCATTAATTGTATAAATTGTTTTATGTGTGCCAGGCCAGAGTTGTCTAATACTCAACATTAGGGGAAATTCTTAAATTGATATTAAGGTTTGCACTCAATTGGGTTTGGAAACTCAGTCGCATTGATGATTTCAAGTGTAATTAAGTTTAAATATCGTTTAAATTACTAACATTGCTAATCTAGAAGTTGTAAACGAAGGGTTAATTCGGTCACCTATTCCCTAATAACCAGAGTTGTCACCCCACTCGACCTTAAACGGCAGTATCTTGATAAATCGTAAAGAACCTTGAAGAAAATCAGTGAGATGGTACTCCCCACGAAGGAAAACATCAACAATTCAACTAATCTTACGCGCATTAATGAGTTGTCATTCATAACTTGAGCCAAGAATGGCCCTTTTCTTCACCACTGTACGTTTTCCATTAAACATGAATTAGCAGGAAGTCATTGACTTGTAATAGGCAATTGCACGCCTACCGAGCTGAAAATTGGTCGTAAAGATAAACTATAAAGTGGAAATTCACACTAAAACCGACAAATATTGGAAGATGGTTCGATTCTAGGCGTTAAATAGCTAAGTACGTAATTAGATAGGGTTAATTAGTGATAATTATTATTAATTAGGTAATAATTAATTAATTTTGACAATTTTGGTCCGAAACATGACTTGGGCTTATATGAGAGAGAATTCGGTGCTGATTTCAAAAATCCAATCCCGACGTTTTAACTCCAAAAATTAAGAATTGAGCTTTGGCCGAAGACAAAGCCAGCAAAGAGGAAAGCGAAATTTACATAGTTTTCAGCCCAAGCCATGACAAGAAGGGGGCCGTTGCCCTTTTTAATAATAATATTACAATAACGAGTAGCTAGGACTATGTACGTAGGCATATATTAGGTAATTATGTAATTTATAATTTCTTGAAAATCATACAATTCGTGCAACAATTAGTCAAAGTTCTAAAATTTCGTAACATTGTCCCTTTGGTTGCGTTTATGTGTTAAAGAAAGTTTTCCAAAATTCTGCTAGAATTCAGGACCCAAAATATATCAAAAAAGGGTCAGTTGCAGGGCAATAATTCTAAAATCTCATTAATATTGACCCTCGGCGGTCAGCTGGCTCACCTCGCCGCTTCGTGTAAAAGGTGGCAAGCTTCTAGAAAGTTCCAGAACCTTCTAGAAGCTTTGCCTTAAAATCAAAGGAAAATCCGCCCCCAAACTTACTAATGACCTGTCATCGGGCTGCCAGCAAAACTGTCAGCTCGACCCCAAAATTTTCAGTTTCAATCAGTGTTCGTTGAGTTGTGGCCGAGGTAGGCTGCTTTTTCCCCTCCTTTAGGTGCGCCTCCAGTGCAATTGTCATTGCATGGGGATTCAAACGCACCCTCCCTGGTTAGGACACATAGGGACTTTTTCTCTGACCCACACTGGTCACAGAAAAAGAGATTGAGTTTTTCAACACGAACACTACCTATATTTTAGGGGCCTTTTGGGTTTATTATGCCCGGCCAAGCCAGCATTTCTCCGGCCCTGGTGGCCCTATTTTTTGGGAGGCCTACCGGCCAATTTTCATTTATATTGGAAGGCCTTTTTGGCCATTTTTCATGCTTTGTTATGAGGCAAATGGGCCAGTTTTTATGTACTTTTGGACCGTTGAGCCCCGTGTTTCTCAGTATCTTGGGCCTAAGGCCAGTTTTTATTTCTCTAGCATGCGTGGGTCTTGAGCCAATTTCAGTTCTTTTATTTTTAACCGTTATTAATATTATTTTATGATTTTAATAAAAGGGACAGCTCATGTAAACCCCTCCTGTTTGAGGGAGGTCTTGAGAATTAACCCTACTTCTGTTTTTCTGTTTTTATATTCGACACTCTCTACTATCGAGGTTTGCTGACCTCCGCTCCTCGTTATTCTATTCTTTCCTTTTTATTCTCATTTTATTTTTCATTTTTTTTGCTCCTCATTTTTCGCACTCGACAGTCAAGCCACGGCCAACTCTTTTTTACTATTTTTATAATGCCCGTTTGGCCAGTAATTTCGGGGTTTTGACGTAGAATACGTGACTATTAAGTGGGAACCCATCCCCTAAGTTTGAGTTAGAGGGTCCCTTTGCTACGACCCTAGAATATTAAGCTAGTAATAGGAATAATTAGACCACAGCCGGCAACTATGAGTTGCCGGCCTTGTTGTTTCGTCACGTCTTTGTTAAGCCTCAAAAATTTATTGTCTGTAATTTGTGATTGTTTGCTGTAGGTCGGTATTAAAAAATAATAGGTTATCAAAAGTGTGAAACGAATTTAAAAATGGAGTCCTAAAATTATCGCTTGTCTCATAATCTGTCGTTTTAAAAACCTAATAATCAAGCGTTTCACGGGGAATGACCGGCTTCCCCATTAGTTAATTTAATTGTTGACAGTAGTTTTGCTTTTAGTAATGGTTGCTTAGCAATCATTACTCACACGGCTTTCCCAAAGTTTTAAAAGTTCTTCAAAGTTGCCAAATTTCTACGCTAAAAGTCGAGTTTTAGGACTCTAAAACTCACAACGAAATCTTCATTGAACCCCGTTAATTTAATAGCTAATAATTACATTTGAATGTGTGCTTGAAGCTCTAGTTAAGGGTATAAACGATCCCATAAATTAGATTTAGGGTGCGTGAATTGTGATTGAGATTAGTTAGGTAAGTACCTACTTAAGAGGTCGCGAGTTTGTGTGTGTGTGTGTGTGTGTGTGTGTGTGTGTGTGTGTGTGTGTGTGTGTGTGTGTGTGAGGTTGTATGAATGGCATTGTATGGTAGGCGTGATTGGTATGAATGATCGTAAGTTTGTTGACATGAGTGTATGCTAGTCTAACTGTCGTATAACTGATGTTCAAATGTCTAATTATGTTGTGTCGTAAATGTTGTGTGAATGTTGTCTGAATGTCGTATGAATGAGGATGGAGTGCTTACCTATTTGTGTGAAGGTGCAGGTGTTGTATGACGGATGTTACTTAGTAATAGGATTACGATTATTGAGCGCTAGTTAGTTAGAAGGTGTGTAAGTGCTCTGTGTATGTGTTGGATGTGATTGAATAAGTGATTGTCCCAACGTGTAGCGAACATCTGTGCGTATAGAATTCCCGCTTGCTAAAGAGATCAGTCCTACCCTACTCTACCCGAAGCCTACCCCTATCAAACGGACTCACGATCAAGACCCCAATCCAGGTTGGCCGCAAGGAATTCTCAGTTTTGGACACATCACCTTCTGAGAATCCGGTGCCTAAGTTTATCTCCCTGATAAACGTGCCGACCTTCCGTGCTTTGAAGTGGTTGTTACCCAGAGCTAGCGTCTTGTTAGACCGAACCGGAACGAAAACTCATTGGAAAGAAATTGGAGCCTAATCCCAGCCTCTTCATTACACGGTAAATAGCAGATTTGGAGCCCCCAGTGAGGATCACTTTACGAAGACTATCCGGTTGGACAACCTGCCAGTGAGGACAATCACGACCCAAGGACTCAATCATTAAGATCAAGCATGGATCTACCCTAACCCTATCAAGGAATCAACTACTACCCTACCGATCAATCCAAGAAGAAAATATGGATCAGTTTGACCCTGCAGAGGATAATGGAAATGGGCCCCCGAATATGGCACCACCGAATGCTCCTCCTGGTCCCCCGGAATTCCTCCTCCCTACAACCCCCAAATGCCCCAGCTGGCATTCCCTCAGATGCCCATCCTGCAGAACGGAAATGTGGAAGACCTTCTAGGCCAATTGCCTGACAACATCCAGAATCAGGCCATTGCCGCCTCCTACCGAGATATGCCCATCTACTCCGGAAAGGACCATGAAAACTTCGACGACCATCTAGTCAACTATGAGAAGTTCAGCCAGAGGCTCAATTTGGACGATTATCAGAAAGTTATGAACATCTCCTCTACCCTCCGAGGTCGAGCCGCAGAGATCTACAAATGCATGCCCAGGGGCGCCATGCAACAGAATGATTGGGAAGCCTCTGTAAGAGCCGTCAGAGGAGTCATGATTCCCCCCCCCCTGACGGATATGCACGCCACAGCCAAGCTGTTTAGCATCCGGCAAATGCCACATGAATCAGTGGCGGATTTCTCCCTCAGACTGCAGAAATACGCCCGAATCGCCTGGGAAGACAGAGGAGATCCGGATATGCTAGAAGACATCACGCTAAAGGTCTCCCTTGATAGGATTGCGGAATGAATTCAAGCCGCATGTTCCCATGGACACAGCAGATTACTCCCTAGCCTTCAAACAGGCTCGAGAAGCAGAAGGCGTTTACCCTGGGGAAGGAACCCCTGCCTTTCTGGAAGTTGACCCAGAAGCGGCCAGTCCAAATACAAATCCAAATGGTCCGGCCCTTCTCAATACCATCAGCTCCCTGGTCCAGAGTACCGCATTGCTTGCCAATGAGATCAAGAAATCAATATCTCAGGGAACGAACAGCCCAGATCAGTCCCTCCGCCCCGAAAGGGAAATGGCAAAATCCCGTTTCCCAATGATTTCAGATGTTTCAACTGTGGGAGAGCTGGACATTCTAAGCGCGAGTGTAGATCGCCTGGAGGAGCCTACCGACCCCGAAATGACTATGCCGGCCCTCCACGCAACAATCACAATAACAACAACAATGGGAATCTCATCAACTTCCGACCTAACAATGGACAGTCAAGATATCCCGCAAATGGAAATGAAATGAACAGAAATTACAACGAGCGATACCCGCCCAGAAATGGAACCTCTGGCCAATATCAGCAATATTCCCAGCCAAAACCTCAATGGAGCAGAGATAATGGACGAAATGCCAATGAAGCCATCCATGCGCCCTATGGATCTAGATTTGCGGATGTGGGTCAACAGAGAAACTCACCTTCCATGGTCCAAGTCATAAGCGCTGAGCCCGAAGGAAAGACCGGCTATTTCCCTCCTAACCACTCCAGTTTGCCTACCCAGGTAACATTTTGGCGGAGCAGGAATCAGGATGGAGGATATTCCCGGGGGGGGGTGATAGGGGAGATCGGGGAGGGAGGATAATCGAGAAGACAAGGCACAACGGCAAGGGAGACCTCAGACATAGAATAGGAGGGGGGGGGAGAATGCGGGGGAAGGGGAGTCGCGCGCGGGGGCGCTAATTAGGTACAATCTGCGAGAACTAGTGGTAACGCCAATATAGGATAATTAGGTACATTTGCGATAATTAGGTACAATTTGCGATAATTAGGTACAATTTGCGATAATTAGTTACAATTTGCGATAATTAGGTACAATTCCCGATAATTAGGTACAATTTGCGATACTTAGGCACAATTTGCGATAACTAGGTACAATTTGCGATAATTAGCTACAATTTGCGATAACTAGGTACAATTTGCGATAAGTAGGTACAATGTCCGCATACCTAGGTCCAATTTGCGATAATTAGGTACAACCTTTGCGATAATTAGGTACAATTTGCAATAATTAGGTACAACTTGCGATAATTAGGTGCAATTTGCTATACTTATGCACAGGTACAATTTGCGATAATTAGGTACAATTTGCGATAATTAGCTACAATTTGCGATAATTAGTGTGCAACCTGCGATACTTAGGCACAATTTTTGATAATTAGGTCCAACTTGCGATAATTAGGTACAATTTGCGATAATTAGGTACAATTTGCGATCATTAGAGTACAATTTGCGAGTAAATTAGGTACAATTTGCGATAACTTAGGTACAATTTGCGATAACTAGGTACAATTTGCGATAATTAGGTACAATTTGCGATAATTAGGTACAATTTGCGATAATTAGGTACAATTTGCGATAATTAGGTACAATTTGCGATAATTAGGTACAATTTGCGATAATTAGGTACAATTTGCGATAATTAGGTACAATTTGCGATAATTAGGAACAATTTGCGATAATTAGGTACAATTTGCGATACTTAGGTACAATTTGCGATAATTAGGTACAATTTGCGATAATTAGGTACAATTTGCGATAATTAGGTACAATTTGCGATAATTAGGTACAATTTGCGATAATTAGGTACGGTACAATTTGCGATAATTAGGTACAATTTGCGATAATTAGGTACAATTTGCGATAATTAGGTACAACGTTTCATAATTAGGTACAATTTGCTATAATTAGGTACAATTTGCGATAATTATTTACAACTTTTGATAATTAGGTACAATTTGCTATAATTAGGTACAATTTGCGATAATTAGGTACAATTTGCGATAATTAGGTACAATTTGCGATAATTAGGTACAATTTGCGATAATTAGGTACAATTTGCGATAATTAGGTACAATTTGCGATAATTAGGTACAATTTGCGATAATTAGGTACAATTTGCGATAATTAGGTACAATTTGCGATAATTAGGTACAATTTGCGATAATTAGGTACAATTTGCGATAATTAGGTACAATTTGCGATAATTAGGTACAATTTGCGATAATTAGGTACAATTTGCGATAATTAGGTACAATTTGCGATAATTAGGTACAATTTGCGATAATTAGGTACAATTTGCGATAATTAGGTACAATTTGCGATAATTAGGTACAATTTGCGATAATTAGGTACAATTTGCGATAATTAGGTACAATTTGCGATAATTAGGTACAATTTGCGATAATTAGGTACAATTTGCGATAATTAGGTACAATTTGCGATAATTAGGTACAATTTGCGATAATTAGGTACAATTTGCGATAATTAGGTACAATTTGCGATAATTAGGTACAATTTGCGATAATTAGGTACAATTTGCGATAATTAGGTGCAATTTGCGATAATTAGGTACAATTTGCGATAATTAGGTACAATTTGCGATAATTAGGTACAATTTGCGATAATTAGGTACAATTTGCGATAATTAGGTACAATTTGCGATAATTAGGTACAATTTGCGATAATTAGGTACAATTTGCGATAATTAGGTACAATTTGCGATAATTAGGTACAATTTGCGATAATTAGGTACAATTTGCGATAATTAGGTACAATTTGCGATAATTAGGTACAATTTGCGATAATTAGGTACAATTTGCGATAATTAGGTACAATTTGCGATAATTAGGTACAATTTGCGATAATTAGGTACAATTTGCGATAATTATGTACAACATTTGATAATTAGGTGCAATTTGCGATAATTAGGTACAATTTGCGATAATTAGGTACAATTTGCGATAATTAGGTACAATTTGCGATAATTAGGTACAATTTGCGATAATTAGGTACAATTTGCGATAATTAGGTACAATTTGAGATAATTAGGTACAATTTGCGATAATTAGGTACAATTTGCGATAATTAGGTACAATTTGCGATAATTAGGTACAATTTGCGATAATTATGTACAATTTGCGATAATTAGGTACAATTTGCGATAATTAGGTACAATTTGCGATAATTAGGTACAATTTGCGATAATTAGGTACAATTTGCGATAATTAGGTACAATTTGCGATAATTAGGTACAATTTGCGATAATTAGGTACAATTTGCGATAATTAGGTACAATTTGCGATAATTAGGTACAATTTGCGATAATTAGGTACAATTTGCGATAATTAGGTACAATTTGCGATAATTAGGTACAATTTGCGATAATTAGGTACAATTTGCGATAATTAGGTACAATTTGCGATAATTAGGTACAATTTGCGATAATTAGGTACAATTTGCGATAATTAGGTACAATTTGCGATAATTAGGTACAATTTGCGATAATTAGGCGCAATTTTCAATAATTATGTACAATTTGCGATAATTAGGTACAATTTGCGATAATTAGGTACAATTTGCGATAATTAGGTACAATTTGCGATAATTAGGTACAATTTGCGATAATTAGGTACAATTTGCGATAATTAGGTACAATTTGCGATAATTAGGTACAATTTGCGATAATTAGGTACAATTTGCGATAATTAGGTACAATTTGCGATAATTAGGTACAATTTGAGATAATTAGGTACTATTTGCGATAATTAGGTACAATTTGCGATAATTAGGTACAATTTGCGATAATTAGGTACAATTTGCGATAATTAGGTACAATTTGCGATAATTAGGTACAATTTGCGATAATTAGGTGCAATTTGCGATAATTAGGTACAATTTGCGATAATTAGGTACAATTTGCGATAATTAGGTACAATTTTTGATAATTAGGTACAAGTTTTGATAATGAGGTACAATTTGCGACAATTAGGTACAAATTTTCGTAATTAGGTACAATTTGCGATAATGAGTATTAATGATAATTAGGTACAATTTGCGATAATTAGGTACAATTTGCGATAATTAGGTACAATTTGCGATAATTAGGTACAATTTGCGATAATTAGGTACAATTTGCGATAATTAGGTACAATTTGCGATAATTAGGTACAATTTGCGATAATTAGGTACAATTTGCGATAATTAGGTACAATTTGCGATAATTAGGTACAATTTGCGATAATTAGGTACAATTTGCGATAATTAGGTACAATTTGCGATAATTAGGTACAATTTGCGATAATTAGGTACAATTTGCGATAATTAGGTACAATTTGCGATAATTAGGTACAATTTGCGATAATTAGGTACAATTTGCGATAATTAGGTGCAATTTGCGATAATTAGGTACAATTTGCGATAATTAGGTACAATTTGCGATAATTAGGTACAATTTGCGATAATTAGGTACAATTTGCGATAATTAGGTACAATTTGCGATAATTAGGTACAATTTGCGATAATTAGGTACAATTTGCGATAATTAGGTACAATTTGCGATAATTAGGTACAATTTGCGATAATTAGGTACAATTTGCGATAATTAGGTACAATTTGCGATAATTAGGTACAATTTGCGATAATTAGGTACAATTTGCGATAATTAGGTACAATTTGCGATAATTAGGTACAATTTGCGATAATTAGGTACAATTTGCGATAATTAGGTACAATTTGCGATAATTAGGTACAATTTGCGATAATTAGGTACAATTTGCGATAATTAGGTACAATTTGCGATAATTAGGTACAATTTTCGATAATTAGGTACAATTTGCGATAATTAGGTACAATTTGCGATAATTAGGTACAATTTGCGATAATTAGGTACAATTTGCGATAATTAGGTACAATTTGCGATAATTAGGTACAATTTGCGATAATTAGGTACAATTTGCGATAATTAGGTACAATTTGCGATAATTAGGTACAATTTGCGATAATTAGGTACAATTTGCGATAATTAGGTACAATTTGCGATAATTAGGTACAATTTGCGATAATTAGGTACAACTTTTGATAATTAGGTGCAATTTGCGATAATTAGGTACAATTTGCGATAATTAGGTACAATTTGCGATAATTAGGTACAATTTGCGATAATTAGGTACAATTTGCGATAATTAGGTACAATTTGCGATAATTAGGTACAATTTGCGATAATTAGGTACAATTTGCGATAATTAGGTACAATTTTCAATAATTAGGTACAATTTGCGATAATTAGGTACAATTTGCGATAATTAGGTACAATTTGCGATAATTAGGTACAATTTGCGATAATTAGGTACAATTTGCGATAATTAGGTACAATTTGCGATAATTAGGTACAATTTGCGATAATTAGGTACAATTTGCGATAATTAGGTACAATTTGCGATAATTAGGTACAATTTGCGATAATTAGGTACAATTTGCGATAATTAGGTACAATTTGCGATAATTATAATTAGGTACAATTTGCGATAATTAGGTACAATTTGCGATAATTAGGTACAATTTGCGATAATTAGGTACAATTTGCGATAATTAGGTACAATTTGCGATAATTAGGTACAATTTGCGATAATTAGGTACAATTTGCGATAATTAGGTACAATTTGCGATAATTAGGTACAATTTGCGATAATTAGGTACAATTTGCGATAATTAGGTACAATTTGCGATAATTAGGTACAATTTGCGATAATTAGGTACAATTTGCGATAATTAGGTACAATTTGCGATAATTAGGTACAATTTGCGATAATTAGGTACAATTTGCGATAATTAGGTACAATTTGCGATAATTAGGTACAATTTGCGATAATTAGGTACAATTTGCGATAATTAGGTACAATTTGCGATAATTAGGTACAATTTGCGATAATTAGGTACAATTTGCGATAATTAGGTACAATTTGCGATAATTAGGTACAATTTGCGATAATTAGGTACAATTTGCGATAATTAGGTACAATTTGCGATAATTAGGTACAATTTGCGATAATTAGGTACAATTTGCGATAATTAGGTACAATTTGCGATAATTAGGTACAATTTGCGATAATTAGGGCAGTTTGCGATAATTAGGTACAATTTGCGATAATTAGGTACAATTTGCGATAATTAGGTACAATTTGCGATAATTAGGTACAATTTGCGATAATTAGGTACAATTTGCGATAATTAGGTACAATTTGCGATAATTAGGTACAATTTGCGATAATTAGGTACAATTTGCGATAATTAGGTACAATTTGCGATAATTAGGTACAATTTGCGATAATTAGGTACAATTTGCGATAATTAGGTACAATTTGCGATAATTAGGTACAATTTGCGATAATTAGGTACAATTTGCGATAATTAGGTACAATTTGCGATAATTAGGTACAATTTGCGATAATTAGGTACAATTTGCGATAATTAGGTACAATTTGCGATAATTAGGTACAATTTGCGATAATTAGGTACAATTTGCGATAATTAGGTACAATTTGCGATAATTAGGTACAATTTGCGATAATTAGGTACAATTTGCGATAATTAGGCGCAATTTTCAATAATTATGTACAACATTTGATAATTAGGTGCAATTTGCGATAATTAGGTACAATTTGCGATAATTAGGTACAATTTGCGATAATTAGGTACAATTTGCGATAATTAGGTACAATTTGCGATAATTAGGTACAATTTGCGATAATTAGGTACAATTTGCGATAATTAGGTACAATTTGCGATAATTAGGTACAATTTGCGATAATTAGGTACAATTTGCGATAATTAGGTACAATTTGCGATAATTAGGTACAATTTGCGATAATTAGGTACAATTTGCGATAATTAGGTACAATTTGCGATAATTAGGTAACAATTTGCGATAATTAGGTACAATTTGCGATAATTAGGTACAATTTGCGATAATTAGGTACAATTTGCGATAATTAGGTACAATTTGCGATAATTAGGTACAATTAGGTACAATTTGCGATAATTAGGTACAATTTGCGATAATTAGGTACAATTTGCGATAATTAGGTACAATTTGCGATAATTAGGTACAATTTGCGATAATTAGGTACAATTTGCGATAATTAGGTACAATTTGCGATAATTAGGTACAATTTGCGATAATTAGGTACAATTTGCGATAATTATGTACAATTTGCGATAATTAGGTACAATTTGCGATAATTAGGTACAATTTGCGATAATTAGGTACAATTTGCGATAATTAGGTACAATTTGCGATAATTAGGTACAATTTGCGATAATTAGGTACAATTTTCAATAATTATGTACAACATTTGATAATTAGGTACAATTTGCGATAATTAGGTACAATTTGCGATAATTAGGTACAATTTGCGATAATTAGGTACAATTTGCGATAATTAGGTACAATTTGCGATAATTAGGTACAATTTGCGATAATTAGGTACAATTTGCGATAATTAGGTACAATTTGCGATAATTAGGTACAATTTGCGATAATTAGGTACAATTTGCGATAATTAGGTACAATTTGCGATAATTAGGTACAATTTGCGATAATTAGGTACAATTTGCGATAATTAGGTACAATTTGCGATAATTAGGTACAATTTGCGATAATTAGGTACAATTTGCGATAATTAGGTACAATTTGCGATAATTAGGTACAATTTGCGATAATTAGGTACAATTTGCGATAATTAGGTACAATTTGCGAAAAAAATCTAAGATATCCGATAATTAGGTACAATTTGCGATAATTAGGTACAATTTGCGATAATTAGGTACAATTTGCGATAATTAGGTACAATTTGCGATAATTAGGTACAATTTGCGATAATTAGGTACAATTTGCGATAATTAGGTACAATTTGCGATAATTAGGTACAATTTGCGATAATTAGGCGCAATTTTCAATAATTATGTACAACATTTGATAATTAGGTGCAATTTGCGATAATTAGGTACAATTTGCGATAATTAGGTACAATTTGCGATAATTAGGTACAATTTGCGATAATTAGGTACAATTTGCGATAATTAGGTACAATTTGCGATAATTAGGTACAATTTGCGATAATTAGGTACAATTTGCGATAATTAGGTACAATTTGCGATAATTAGGTACAATTTGCGATAATTAGGTACAATTTGCGATAATTAGGTACAATTTGCGATAATTAGGTACAATTTGCGATAATTAGGTACAATTTGCGATAATTAGGTACAATTTGCGATAATTAGGTACAATTTGCGATAATTAGGTGCAATTTGCGATAATTAGGTACAACTTTTGATAATTAGGTACAATTTGCGATAATTAGGTACAATTTGCGATAATTAGGTACAATTTGCGATAATTAGGTACAATTTGCGATAATTAGGTACAATTTGCGATAATTAGGTACAATTTGCGATAATTAGGTACAATTTGCGATAATTAGGTACAATTTGCGATAATTAGGTACAATTTGCGATAATTAGGTACAACATTTGATAATTAGGTGCAATTTGCGATAATTAGGTACAATTTGCGATAATTAGGTACAATTTGCGATAATTAGGTACAATTTGCGATAATTAGGTACAATTTGCGATAATTAGGTACACTTTGCGATAATTAGGTACAATTTGCGATAATTAGGTACAATTTGCGATAATTAGGTACAATTTGCGATAATTAGGTACAATTTGCGATAATTATGTACAACATTTGATAATTAGGTGCAATTTGCGATAATTAGGTACAATTTGCGATAATTAGGTACAATTTGCGATAATTAGGTACAATTTGCGATAATTAGGTACAATTTGCGATAATTAGGTACAATTTGCGATAATTA